>AWOL01S0013221.1:0-13670 GCA_000715115.1 Nicotiana otophora | reverse complement strand
ATGTACATGTATAAATGAATGAAATGAATATGAAATACGTCAATAAAATCTCTTGGAACGTAATAGGACCATTATGCCTTTGATTAAAGTCATGAAATAAACTTTATCAATTTACGTATTTTCTGAGACCCATGAACAGATGATAGAATAATAAGACATATGGGGAATCAAAAATATAGACACTCCTAACATTTCTATGAATAAAATCATTTATGAAAGTTGCGTATTTTGCTCGTTTCATTTGTATCATTTGGATCATGCCAAAAAGAAAGAAGGGATAGCCTTGACATACCTGAACCGATTCTCTTGACAATCCCTTTAACACTGTTGATTGCGACAACGCATAACGACGGATCGAAGTAGGGAAATATCTGTATGATATTCGCGAGAAAGATTGTACTGTGCTTTCTTAGAATTGCATCTCACGCATAATTGGATCTTGTATGAATTTTGTTGAAGCAATTTCACATTGCCATCACTTGTAGGAGTTTGCTGGAGCACTTCACATTGCTAAGGTTCTAAGAAATCTCATTTGAATTTTTGTTGTAGAAAATTCACGTTGCTATCATATAATTTGTAAGAATTGGATGAAGCTTTCCATTATTACCTCATTGTAGAGATGCAAAAACCTTTCTTAAGTGATTTGAGGGGGTTTTATTCTTAGTTAGTGTGGGTCCCACTATGTGATGACTTGGCCACAAAGACTCCTCCAATCTTGCCACATTAAATTTCTTCGGTCCGGGGTACCGCGCAATCCGTTTAGATCTATTTCAGTTGCCAATGAAATGGAATACGGGGAACTCTCCGTCTAAGTGGTTAATATCTCAAGACTTAGTCACATTAGGCTTAATTAAGCCTTTTATGCTTGATGCCACGTTGAGGGGGGGTTTTCCCCCTTAAGCTTTATCCAAAACTTCCATTTACAAATTAATATCCCACTTAAAAATCCATAATTATCCAATTATCCTCACAATTAAGAATTATCTCAAATTACTTATAATACGACTCACTTTTAACATACTTTTTACACCTTACTATTATGGTCATGTGGTACCTTGTAGCACTAGCCCATAAATACAGGGTATTGTAGCTTGGACCGTATTTTATCTCATAATGTCAAACTTTGACGAAAACTCATTTTTTTCGATTCGCCTACCCTCTCAACTTCACGAATTTACTTATCACTTGTTTGAAATAGCATAATGCTTATAATCTCCAAATAATCTCATTCCCGAACTTACGTCGATTAACTTACGACGAAACTTTAATGTACAAAAACAATACGGGATGTAAACTTTAACGTATAAAAATACGGGATGTAATATCTCATTTTCAAGCTTTCATCAATTTATTTATGGCGTACTTTCACGTACGAAAATATGGGATGTAACATTCCGCCTGTAAGTCTAAATAACTTTGTAAATTCTGAAACATTTGTAATGTTATGCACGTGCGTATAAATGCCGTCTCATGCATAGGTATAGGTGTACATAACATCATCAAGCCTCTGAAGGCATCCCATCGTATCATCTCGACCACTGTGGGCAAAATCATCAACATGTAACAGCTGATCAGGTGGTGGTACGTATATAACGTCATAACCTTTTTTTCATATCCCATATACATATAATATACGCGTATATAACACCATCTGGTCATAGGTCAATGTACATGTATAAATGCATGAAATGCATAAAAAATACGTTAATAAGATTTCTCGGAATGTCATAAGATCAATATGTCTTTTGAATAACTTTATCAACCATGTATTTTTCTGAGACCTATGAACAGAAGATATAATAATAATTCACATGGGAAATCAATAATATAGACACTCCTAGTACTTCTATGAATAGAATCATTTATGAAAATTGCGTATTTTGCTCGTTTCTTTTGTATTATTTCGATCATGCCAAAAAGGAAGAAGGGATAGCCTTAACATACCTGAGCCGATTCTCTTGACAATCCCTCTAACACACGTCTTTTGCGAAAAACACGTAATGGCGGATCGAAGTAGGAAAAATTCCGTATGATATTTTTGAGAAAGATGTACTGTGCTCTCTTAGAATTGCATCTCGCGCTGCTATTACCTGATAATCTCGTATGAATTTTGTGCTGAAGGAGACTCGTTACTTGTAGATAAAGAGATCTTTGATAATCTTGTATGAATTCATTAATGAAGTAAAGATAAAGAGATTCTAAGATAAAGAGATCTGTTACTTATGAATTCTTTGATAATTTCATATGAATATATTTAAAAGTGGTGAGCTCCATCCATTCTTAGCAAGCTTAGCATTCTAATGAGCTAAGGAATCTCTAAATTTGTTGGTTTTGTGGGTCCCACATTAGGAATTGATTTGGCTACCAAATTCCTTAGATATGCCACCTATTTTTAATGACTAATGAGTCATTGCTTGGGCTGCCACGTTACGCACCTTAGGCTTATCCAAAATTATCATTAATTAACCACGAATCTCTTGATTAACTTGATAATCTCTCACTAATCAATAATTAACTAATTACCCATATAATTAAGAATTATCTTAAATTACTTAAAATACTACTCACTTTTAACACACTTTGTACGCCTTATTATTATGGTCATGTAGTACCTTGTATGGCACTAGTCCATAAATACCGGGTATTATAGCTCAGACTGTATTTTATCCCAAATTGACAACCTTCGACAAAATTCATTTTCTTCAATTTGCTTACCCTCTCACCTTCACGAATTTACTCATCACTTGTTTGAAATAGCATAATGCTTATAATCTCAAAATAATTTCATTCTCGAACTTACGTCGATTAACTTACGATAAAACTTTAACATACGAAAATACAAAATATAATAGATTGAGGCAGTAAAGACTTGGCCTAAACCTACGACACCGACGGAGGTTCGTAGCTTTCTCGTTTTGGCAGGTTATTACAGGAGATTTGTAGAGGGATTTTCTTCCCTTTTAGCACCATTGGAAAAGTTGACTCAGAAGGGAGCTAAGTTTCAGTGGACCGATGCTTGCGAACGGAGTTTCCAGGCATTAAAGGACAGACTAACTTCAGCACCAGTTCTAACACTCCCAGAGGGAACCGATGGTTATGCTATCTATTGTGACACTTCGGGCGTTGGATTGGGTTGTGTACTGATGCAGCATGGTAAGGTTGTAGCTTATGCTTCTAGACAACAAAGAAAGCACGAGAAGAATTACCCGACCCACGATCTAGAGTTAGCCGCAGTGATTCATGCATTAAAGATATTGAGGCACTATTTGTATGGCATTCATGTTGATATCTATACGGATCATAAAAGCCTTCAGTATATCTTCAAGCAAAAGTAATTGAATTTACGTCAAAGGAGATAGTTGGAGCTACTGAAAGACTATGACATTGATATTTTATACCATCCAGGGAAGGCGAATGTAGTAGTCGATGCCCTCATCCGTAGATCTATGGGTAGACCATCATATTTACAGCCAGAAAAGAGGGAGATAGCCCATGAGATTTATCAACTAGCTAGTCTTGGAGTTCGATTACTGGACTCAGGTGATACCAGAGTTACTATTCAGGACACGATAACATCATCTTTAGTAACTGAAGTGAAGGAACACTAGTACGAGGATCCTGTGTTAGCTCATTATAGGATACAACCCCTCAGAAGGAGAAGACACCATTTAAGATTACAGGAGACGGAGTCCTCAAATACGAGGACGATTATGTGTCCCTAATGTTGCAGGGTTGCGCTGGCAGGTCATGGGAGAGACTCACGATTCTCGTTATTCTGTCCATCTAGGAGCAACAAAGATGTATCATGATATCAGGGAAATATATTGGTGGGACAGAATGAAAAAGGATATAGCGGAGTTTGTTGCTCAGTCCCCTAACTGTCAGCAGTTTAAGTTTGAACATCAAAAACCCGATGGATTATTGCAGGCTATAGAGATTCTGACTTGGAAGTGGGAAGTAATTAATATGGATTTCGTCATAGGCTAACCTCGTACCCAGCATAAGTTCGATTCTATATGGGTGATTGTGGATAGACTTACAAAATCATCCCATTTTCTACCTGTTAGGACTACATATTTCGCAGAGGATTATGCAAGGCTTTACACTAAGGAGATAGTAAGACTTCATGGTGTCCCTATATCTATTATCTTGGATAGAGGAGCTCAGCTTACAACCAATTTCTAGAGGTCCTTCCAAAAAGGATTGGGGACTCAGGTAATTCTTAGTACAATATTTCATCCCTAAGACGGACAGGCTGAGCGTACTATTCAGACATTGGAGGATATGTTACGGGCTTGTGTGATAGGCTTCAAGGGTAGCTGGGATGATCATCTGCCTCTTATTGAGTTCGCGTATAATAATACCTATCATTCCAGTATTCAGATGGCTCCATACGAAGCTCTTTACGGACGAAAGTACAGGTCGCCTATAGGATAGTTCGATGTTAGGTGAACTAAGTTAGTAGGACCAGAGTTGGTTCAATAGGAAATCGAAAAGATTAAGCTTATACAAGAAAGGCTATTAGCAGCTCAAAGCTGTCAGAAGTCTTATGCGGATAATCAATGACGAAACTTGGAGTTTCAGGTTGGCGACTGGGTATTCCTAAAGGTATCACCAATGAAAGGCGTTATGAGGTTCGTTAAGAAAGGAAATCTTATCCCTCGGTACATTGGGCCATATAAGATCATACACAAGGTAGGCCATGTAGCATATGAGTTAGACTTGCCTTATGACTTGGAGTCTGTACATCCAGTCTTTCATGTGTCTATGCTCCGTAAATGTATTCGAGATCCTTCTAGAGTCATGTCAGTTGACGATGTTCAGGTCACAGAGCACCTATAATATGTGGAAACTCCCATTGCTATACTAGATAGACAGGTTCAGAGATTGAGGACTAAAGACGTAGCTTTGGTGAAAGTACTTTGGAGAAATAATAATGTGGAAGAAATGACTTGGGAAGCCGAAGAAGACATGAAGTCTAGGTATCCTCACTTGTTTCCTCTTCTAGAGGAGGATTCGACTGAGACATCATAGCCTTAAGGTGCGTGCATGGATTCTTGTGTTAGTTATTGTCATTGGTCGTGTGAGGCTATTGTCGTTAATGATGATTGTGGCCCTATGTGGCATTGGATTATTGAGTTTTCTACAGGAAGGGTTGGTAGTAGTACTGTTACAAAGGTGACTCTATCAAAATTTTATATAGATCCCGGGGAGTTAAACATTCGAGGATGAATGTTTCTAAGGGGGGAAGGATGTTACATCCCGCATTTCGTACGTTAAAGTTTTGCCGTAAGTTAATCGACGTAAGTTCGGGAATGTGATTATTTTTGAGGTTATAAGTATTTATGTTATTTGTAACAAGTGATAAGTAAGTACCGTGAAGATTAGAGGGTAAACAAATCAAAGAATGAGTACTCGTTGAAGTTTGTCAATTTGGAATAAATTACGATCCCTGCTATAATACCCAGTATTTATGGACTAGTGCCATACAAGATACCACATGACCATGATAGTAAGGTATATAAAGTATGTTAAAAGTGATTAGTATTTTAAGTAATTTGAGATAATTCTTAATTATGTGGATAATTGATTAATTATTAATTTTTAGTGGGAGATTAATAAGGTAATTAGAAATTTGTGGATAAATATTGGGGGGAGAGGGGGGGAGGGACACTACCCCCATGTGGCAGCAAGTGAAAAATGGATCAAAAACCTAAATGGTGACTCTTTGGCTAGGTGGATAGGTGGCATAATTAGGGGATATAGGCAAATTATCCTTATCAAGTGTGGCCCACAATCACTATGATAAGAGCAGCTTCAACGTGACTTACAATTCTTATGAACCCCTACAATATGCAATGGATGGATATCTCTACAAAGTGATGGAGGTAGCTTCCAAAAACAAATTCTTATGAACTCCTACAATGTGCAACGTGACCTACAATTCTAAGGGAGTCCGGTATAACTTTTCTCAAAAATATCATACGGATTTTTCTCTACTTCGATCCGCCGTTACGTATTTTTAGCAAAAGACATGGGTTAGAGGGATTGTTAAGAGAATCGGCTCAGGTATGTTAAGGCTATTCCTTATTTCCTTTTGGCATGATCCATATGATACAAACGAAACGAGCAAACACACAACTATCATAAATGTCTTTATTCGTAGAAGACATATTAATCTTATGACATTCCGAGAAATCTTATTAACTTACTTCTTATACATTTCATTCATTTATACATGTACATTGACTCATGACCAGATGGCGTTATATACGCGTATATTATATGTATATGAAATATGGGAAAAGGTAACAGCGTTATATATGCGCCACCACCTGATCAGTTGGTATACGTTGATGATTTCGCCCACATAGGCCGAGATGATATAACGGGATGCCCTCAGAGGCTTGATGATGTTATGTACATATATATCTATACATGATACGACATTTATACCCACATGCATGACTTTATAAATATTTCAGGATTCACAAAGTTATTTAGACTTACGGTCGGATTCCTTTACTCCATATTTCATTTATGTCTTTTATGTACTGATTTTCATGCCTTACACACTCGGTACATTATTTGTACTAACGTCCCTATTTCTCGGGGACTACATTTCATGCCTGCAGGTAGACAGGCTGACGGTCTCTCTTTTTAGGATCCCTGATCATCGAGAGTTGGTGTGCTCCACTTGATCCATAGTTGTTATTAGTTTTGGTATGTTATTTTTGTATGTAGATATGGGTAAGACGGGGCCCAGTCTCGTCCTTCATACAATTGTACACTCTATTAGAGGTCTGTAGACAGTCATGTATAGTTGAAAAGTATGTGGCCTTGTCGGCTTCTAGTTTTGGATATATAGTTGTCTATAGCAGCCTTGTCGGCTCGCCCTACCGTATTCTGCATGTATATATATGTATATATGTCTTTTGGACATGTTTTCCTCACGTATATTATTCACGTGATTCAGCAGTTTATTGACAGATGTTATTCATGACCTACCCTTAATTCATGTTTATATCTTAGACGCATGCTTAGGGGTGTTCGACAGGTAGGACTCGAGCACTCGTCATGGTCCATCGGTTTGGGTCGTGAAAGGAGTTATGAAAATTTTCAGAACTGGATTCCGACCCCGATATCAAAAAGTTAACTCCCCGGTCAAACTTCCAAACTTAACTTTCTATTTTAGCCATTTCAAGCCAAATTCAACTATGAACTTTCAAATAATTTTTCGGACACGCTCCTAAGTCCAAAATCACCATACAGAGCTATTGTAATCATCAAAACTCCAATCTGAGTTCGAATACTAAAACTCAAACTTGGTCAACTCTTCCAACTCAAAGCTTCAAACTTGAAAATTTATTCTTCCGAACAAATTCTGAAACACCTGAAAACGCAACCCGACAATTCACACAAGTCATAATATATCGTATGAAACTATTCAAGACTTCAAATAGTTGAAACGAGCGTAAATACTCAAAACGACCGGTCAGGTTGTTACACATACGAATAACCAATTGGGCTAATATTGGTAGTATTTTATGAGTAATTGACTAATATTGGTAGTATTTTATGAATTAAACAATATTTATAGCATTTATGCTCTAATAAGCCAAACTCGATATTTTTTTCTTATAAATTTCTAATTGAGATGGAAGTAGTATCCATATGACTTAGTTTAAAAAACCTAGAAGAAATTTATAATTATCATGATTTATAATTGCTAATTGAAAACTAATCATAGTTATGAAATTAATCAAAACATAACCACTTCTTTATGCGAAAATAAAATCTGAACAAAAATAACCTTAATTAAAATCCGAAAAAATTCCAGCATAATATGTTGGAGCTTGAATTGTTTACATATAAAATTTCAGCATAATATGTTGAAATTCATAATGTGTTGGAATTTCAATATAATATGTTGGAAGTTCATACATAAGAATTTCATAATCTAACGTATTATAGAGGTGGGCGTTCGGGCAGTTCGAAATGGATATGAAATGGATTTTTAATTTTCGAATTCAAGAAATGATAATCCAAATCCAATCCAAATAAGCTCAGATTGGATTGAATTTTTTAAGTCAGATTTCGGATTAATCGGTTTAGATATTTTGGCTTTTCAATTTTGAGCCCATAAGTTAACTTACTTTTTCTTCTTACAAAAATGAACATCCAAATGAACTATTCACATTAAATTACCTTAATAGTTTCTCATTTTCACCGCAATCATCCAAATAAAATATTCATGCAATGAATGAAACCATTTTCATGGAACTACAATAGAAACATTAATAAGGTCGATATGAATTCACAATAGTAAAATCATGTCTAAATAGAAAGTATTCAGACAATTACTTAGTATTTAGTACCAAATATGTAAGTTAACGTATAACGGGTAAAGTATTCTGAGAATTACTTAGTATTAGTACCAAATATATGAGTTAACGTATAACGAGTATATTGGACTTATTAATATTTGACTTATGGATAGTTGACTAATATCTAATGGATAACACCAAATATAAAATATAATTTTTTTAGATTTTCAGATATCCAAAAATTCGAAATATCAAATCTAACATCAAATACAAAAATTTAAAAAATAAATTTGAAATCCAATCCGAAAATCTAAACCAAAACTCCAAAAAGGAAAGGAGGGAATTTCGATTTGAATTTTGGGTTTGTCCGAACTATGTCCACCTCTAGCGTATTATGCTGGATTTTTCTCATGTTCCAGTTAAGGTTATTTTTTTAAAATTTAATTTTCATATTAAATAGTATCTATTTTAATTATTTCGTAAATATTGACTATTTTGGCCAGCCCACGTTATTTTGATCCAAAAGAAAAGGTAGAAATGATACCAAGTAGCCACTCTAAAGGGATGCTATTTAGAAATTAGCTAGTGCGTCCTGAATTTCAATTTTGCAGTGTAAGTTTTCATGACAAAAATATCTTGAGTTGTCCTGAAGTTAAGATTTTTAGTTTAAAATTTCAGGATAAAATAAATACTGACTAATCTCTAAATAGCATCCTTGAAAATGACTATACGTGCACTTGCCCCAAAGAAAGAGCTTCTGACATAAGTGGTCACTCGGCCAAAACATATATCAGTTGATGGCCCATAGTTTTACATTACAATTTGTAGCCAAAAAACAAATAATNGGATTAATCGGTTTAGATATTTTGACTTTTCGATTTTGAGCCCATAAGTTAACTTACTTTTTCTTCTTACAAAAATGAACATCCAAATGAACTATTCATATTAAATTACCTTAATAGTTTCTCATTTTCACCGCAATCATCCAAATAAAATATTCATACAATGAATGAAACCATTTTCATGGAACTACAATAGAAAAATTAATAAGGTCGATATGAATTCACAATAGTAAAACCATGTCTAAATAGAAAGTATTCAGACAATTACTTAGTATTTAGTACCAAATATGTAAGTTAACGTATAATGGGTAAAGTATTCTGAGAATTACTTAGTATTAGTACCAAATATATGAGTTAACGTATAACGAGTATATTGGACTTATTAGTATTTGACTTATGGATAGTTGACTAATGTCTAATGGATAACACCAAATATAAAATATAAATTTTTTAGATTTTCAGATATCCAAAAATTCGAAATATCAAATCTAACATCAAATACAAAAATTTAAAAAATAAATTTGAAATCCAATCCGAAAATCTAAACCAAAACTCCAAAAAGGAAAGGAGGGAATTTCGATTTGAATTTTGGGTTTGTCCGAACTATGTCCACCTCTAGCGTATTATGCTGGATTTTTCTCATGTTCCAGTTAAGGTTATTTTTTTAAAATTTAATTTTCATATTAAATAGTATCTATTTTAATTATTTCGTAAATATTGACTATTTTGGCCAGCCCACGTTATTTTGATCCAAAAGAAAAGGTAGAAATGATACCAAGTAGCCACTCTAAAGGGATGCTATTTAGAAATTAGCTAGTGCGTCCTGAATTTCAATTTTGCAGTGTAAGTTTTCATGACAAAAATATCTTGAGTTGTCCTGAAGTTAAGATTTTTAGTTTAAAATTTCAGGATAAAATAAATACTGACTAATCTCTAAATAGCATCCTTGAAAATGACTATACGTGCACTTGCCCCAAAGAAAGAGCTTCTGACATAAGTGGTCACTCGGCCAAAACATATATCAGTTGATGGCCCATAGTTTTACATTACAATTTGTAGCCAAAAAACAAATAATATATGCTAACCAACAAATAGTTTTCCTGCTCATAATACATTGAAGAAATATTCTTCCAAATTCACATTCTCCATTGCAGATACTTTTCAACTTCCGAGAAAGATTTATGTTATATATTGGACATACACTCAATTTAATGAATTTGCTACACAATCTTTATAATTTAACAGGTTATAATAAATTATGTACGCCTTTTGCTAATAATATTATTCCAAATAACAAAACTAAATTTTTGTAACCAACTATAGTAAAATTAGACTATTACATAAGTACTCTAGCCTCAAAACATCAACTTGTAAGAGAGGGAACTAATTATAATTCTTACACAATTCGAATGCTGAAATAAAATAAAATATTTTAGAATCCTAACGTACTAGTAATAATTAAACTACTACTAAAACAATAAACTAAACATACTAATAAAGTACGAAAAAGTACTCTAGTAAATCATTAATCTTCTTTTCATACTTTGAAGTCCGGAAATATCTGGATGTCTACTAGTAAAATAGTCCTCCGCAGAAGGATTGCAAATAAAAGTGAGGCCAAGTCTCACACAAAGTGCAATTGCAGAGATTTTGACGAATATATCTAACATATGTGGTAAACAATTTGGTGGTTTTATTGCAAGGGAACACATGACACTGATTATTAATTTCTATACAAAATAGTCTATACATGTTGGATATATAAGTTTAAGGTAAAAGAATAATATATATACTTTTATACATCATACAATAATCTATACACGTTGGATAGATAAAAGTGCCCGGGATACAAAATATATTGTCACTATACAAAATATTTACTAAATAGACTGTTAATATACAAAATATATACAAAATAGACTGTCACTATAAAAACAATATACAAAATAGATATTTTGGGCTATTAAATATAATATGTTTGAGTCGGAGGGACATTTTGTGTCAATAAAAAAAAATATGGGCTATTAAAATTTTGAGTGGCTATAGATGGTCATTTTCTCCCAAAGAAAAGGTCTGCACGTGAAATCTCAGAGAAAGGCCCAAGCAAACCTAGGCCCAACAAAGCATATGGCGTGCGTAACACGCATAAAGGCGAATCTTAGCCCTTCTCCCAAATTCAATTCCTATTCTGATTTCCTTCCGTTCCTCTTTAAATTCTCCATCTACTCTCCAATCCGTACAAATTTCTTCTCATCAAAGATTCAAAGCTTTCAACTTTAACACTCAATCTTCATCGTCAATTCCGATCATAGTGCGTAGCTTTAACTTCTGGATCTTTCCAGAATAAAATGATATAGATAATTTCATACGATTCCTTTTCTTTTTTTTAATCTTCAGTTTCTAGGGATATTATTTATTTTTGTAATACACGAGTTTATTTTTTAAAATTTGATAGAGTATTTGTATGTTAAGTGTAGGAATAAGTCTGAAATTTCGAGAACTTAGACTATGAAAGCTTAATTTATTTTAGAAGACAATTACTTTTTTGATAAGGATTTTAGAAGACAAATTATTGAGTATTATTTGTTGTATTTTAGCTGAAATTACTTTTTCTTTTTCTTTTATTTGTTAATTCTCAATTATTTTCTTTCCTCTTGCTGATGATAGGTGAGTTGAAACAGTTGATTACTAGTTGTTGGACTTCGATTTCGCAATTATGGTAAAATTCTGTTTTTGCACTACTATTATTTGGTGATTTATATTTCATTTTTATTGGCTTTTGATGTACACTTCGCCTGGTTTTAATACAGTCCTTTTTTGGATAAAATTTAGTAGGTGGTGTTTTAAGGATGGGAGTGGGAATATTAGTTTAATTTTGAATATCGACGTAGTTGGGATTATGAATGAACTTTAGAATGTGTGAGATTTGGATGTTCTTTAGCTGAAAATTTGACTGATAGATAGCTTTTGGGAGCTCAAAGCTGATGAATGGAACTACTAAGAAAGTGAAGTTTTGTACTTTTGAGTGGTTAAGATTTTGATGTATGCCGTGGTACAGTAGATTTTCTAGAGTAGGTGATTGTAGATTATATTTCACATACAAGTGGTTTATGGAGATAGTATGTATTCACACAATCTCCTTCCAGAATCCACCTGAAGGAAGTAAAAGATAGCAAGTTGCCTATATAATTTATTTTACTACTGTTATGAATCCTGTCGCTTTATTTTAAACCCAAGTTTTTAGGTTTGGCTGTTTCCGTTGTCCATATATAGGCCAAGTTAACTCAAAAGGACTTCTTATATGAGTTGGCTGGCTTGCAATTTGTGCTTGACAGTCACTGTCAGTGTCCGCCAAAACCATTAGAACCTACGTAGCCAGCATATTTGGCAGAGACATACTAAACTGAGAAAGGCATATCTCTCAAAAGGAACTGCTTTAATTGACATTGGTCTCCTGAACTCATCTTATCTCAGCTGATCGATTGATATGCCTAGCTTCAAATTAAGACTCTTCTTAAGCTTAATGGTGGTGTTTTCCATGTTTGATGTTACATAGCCTGTTTGGCAAGCTTCTAAAATCAGCTTATTTTAAAAACTGCTTTTCAAAAAAGTACTTTTGGTGAGAAACAATTTGTGTTTGGCGAATTAATTTGAAAAGCACTTGTGAGCAACAATTAGTGCTAGACCAAGCTTTTAAAAAGTACTTCTAAGTGTATTTTTCTCAAAAGTGCTTCTAAGTGTACTTTTCTCAAAAGTATTTTTCAAAAGAGTGCTTTTGGGAAGAAGCTACCTTTCTCCGGCTTCTCAAAAACTGCTTTTGCTTCTGCTTCTACTCAAAAGCAATTTTTTCCCTTCTAAAAGCTTGACCAAACGCCTTAACTTTGGGAAACAAGCACTTTTAGCCAAAAAGAAGATTGGCTAAACAGGCTAGTACTCTGTATCTTATAATTGTTAAAGATCCATCATTGCCTATTTGAAAATTTTGTTATAGAGTAACTTTTACTCTTATTATTGTATTTATGCATTGGTTTGTTTGATATTTCAGTTTTTTGACGGGTATGGATATCATGGAACATCATTTGAGCAAACATACCGATGCTACCCTGCGTCATTCATTGATAAGGTTAGAAGGCTTTTAAAAAATGAACTTTCCCCAATTTTATTCTTCTATCGTGTTTTTTGTAAATTTTTCAGAAAGTCTACCATTTGTATCTTTTTTCCCATCATAATCTTTGCTTTAGTATGACAATCATAAAGAGCTTTGAGGTCCTTGGCATTTATTTTTGGTCTTGGGATATTATACTGTACCAAGGAAGAATATAAAACTTTCTTCCAGCGTGTATATCAAAAATTTGAAGGGGGAATTGTTCATCAGTTCCAAGTTATGGCTGCATGCTTGCATGCTAAAAGAGGTCTTGTGTAACCTATTTGTATGTATAGGTTGATGGTGATGTGAACCTTATATGCATAGTATGTATGAATTGCACCAACATTTGTAGTA
>AWOL01S0013220.1:11349-29550 GCA_000715115.1 Nicotiana otophora | reverse complement strand
GTTAAAATCATCATAAGCAAAATCACTTCTTGCTTTAATTTTGCCTTTAATAACCTTTTATAAGGCACACCAAAATATTATTTTTTGGCGTATCACATGTACGCGACCAATGACCCATTCATGTAACCACATAATAATATTTATTATCTTCTTTGTCTCAAACCTCCCTTAGAGGTGAGTTGTAGTATTTATCCAACTATGCACAAGTACATTATTATGCATAATCTTTATCATATATATATTTTCACATTCACTTTTAGGAATGAGTATGCAATCTCAATGTTTATCACAAGTCATATTCTCTTCAAAGAATTTATCCCTTTTTATAATTACCATAGTGATAACTATTATTATTTTGATCTTTGGAACGCTCGCGTTCATTATTCAACCACTTGTCTTCATTTAAACTTTTTATGCGCCACTACCACATTCATTTCAAGAATGGAGCAAATCAAGTGGGGCAATATTCATGCCTTTTCATGAAAAATATATATTTTTTTTTTAGTCATTATTATATCATCAATATGGTATAGTGGGACTCAAACCTAATATCTTGCCAATATAAAGGCATATTAGGCCATAATGAATTATGACTCAAACCCAACTCTTATTAGCTCAGTTGACTCATCTAACTCAACTGGCACTGTCACAAGTGTTTCAGACAACCGACTCTCACGAGCAATTTCTTGCTCTAAATCAAGATCTCTACCATTTCTCAGGCTCACCACCATAAGCTGAGTCGGGCCCTGCTCCTTCAGATTGACATTTGTGTCTGCAGGTAAAGTCCCTTGGGGACGATTATTCAGAGCCATAGATATTTGGCCTAATTGAATCTCAATACTTTTTATCGCTGACTCATGTGCTTCCACCTTCTCTTTCATTTTCCATTAGACCCAATCAGTTGTTGTAACATTCCTTTAATTTCAGACAACTCATCATCTTGTTTCACTAGCTGTTATTGTTGAGGTTGTTGATAAGCTAGTTGCTGATTATGCTGACTGTACCCCTATTACCTTTGGTAAGGTACTACTTGACTCTGTGGTCGCATAGCTCCAGGATTTTTGGTGTTATTGTATTGTTGATGTGCTGGACTATATTGCTGATTTTGTTGCCCCTAATTCTGGCTATCTTGCCTCTGGCCTCCATAGTTGCCCATATAGTTCATGTTCTCTTGATAGTTCTGGTTGTCACTTTCACCACTCCATGAATACATGTATGGTTGGTTAATGCATGGTGTACATAATCCCCCATTAGTCGTGTCAATTATGTGTACCTGCGTCTAGCCTGATTCATCAATCTTCTTGGTGAGGATACTCATTTGTGTCATCAGAGTAGCCATATTCTCGGTTGTGGAATTGTTTGGGTCCAATGCTACTGAGTGAACTATAGGGGTGATTGTAGTGTCTCTTGTCATCCACCCTGAGTTTTGAGCCATTTTATCTAACATGACTTTACATTCTCTAAATTACTTGCTCAAAAATGCTCCACCTGCTGAAGCATCAACATTGGCCTTCAAATTATCCGCCAATCCCATGTAAAATCGTTGTCCCAACATCTGATCTGGAATTCAATGATGTGGACACTTAACCAACATACCTTTGAACCTCTCCCACATTTCTTGTAATGTTTCACATGGTTTCTGCCTGAAGCTCAATATTTCATCAACTTGCTTGGCGGTCTTATTTGGTGGGTAAAACTTGTTCAAAAATTGTTTGTCTAATTCCTCCCAAGTGGTAATGAAATTTATGGGGAGCGAATTAAGCCAAGTCCGGGCTTCTCCGTCACTGAGAATGGAAACAACAACAGTCTTATTGCTTCCGGTGTCACATTCGGTTGCCTTTGCGTGACACAAATTGACGGAAAAATTTTCAGATGCTATTGTGGATCTTCAATGTAAGACCCGGAGAACAGCCCCTTGTTTGCAGCAAATGTAGCATGTTGTTTGTGATTTGAAATGACTCCGCTTGTATCTGAGGGACTGCAATTATAATTGCCAAATTTGGAGCAGTGGGTTGTGCCCAATCATACAAAGTTGCTTCGGGCACAAGAGGTGCCACACTCTAATTGGTCGGGTCATTCACATTGTTTCGATTGTTTTGATTATCCAAAGTGTCACCCATGTTTGGTTCAATTTGTTCTCTTGAGTGATGATGTTGTTTGTCTTTCTTGTTTATATGATTTAATGCCTTGAAAGTTTTCTCAGGATCTGGTAATGCTTCCTACAATTCACCAGTTCTTGAAGAGTTTCTAGGCATACATCTATAACACACAAGACCACAAACGTTAGCATTTCAGTGTAATGAATAAAAATTGATAAAATTAACTAAACTAAGAATCCTACAAATTCTTATAGTTGTAATTAGTAACATTGTTGCCTCCCTGGCAACGGCGCCAAAATTTGATCACGCCCAACTATGCCTTATAAAAAGGACTAAGAGGTCGTTACAAATATAATCCGGTTAACAAGTCCGGAGTCGAATCCCACAGGAAAATAATGTGTGAATTACAACTAATAGTTTTGTACGAATTCAAGTAATCAACTTTCAGAAATATTATATAACAATCTGAGAGTTTACTAACTAAGATCAAAATAATTAAAAATGCAGTAATTTATAACTAACAAGGCAAATATTATTGACAAGATTTGGAAAAGTCTAAGGTTATGATTTTTCCTATTGTCGGAATCTTTCCCGCTACGTTTCCTATAAATTCACTTAAATATTTTCTACCGATCGTGAGAACTTTGAGTGTCGTAGCTCTCTCTCGAGTAACTACTACAATTTACTAGACGTACTCTCTTGAACTACGCTAGCTGGCACTAATTTACTGCTCATGACGATCGCACCAAGGCTTCATTATCTCTAATCCCGCCTTTAAACCCTCTGTATCGATCTCTCAACTACGTTAGGAGTGATATTGTTCAACAACTACCTAAATGTGCACTCTCTCTCAAGCAATATACATATTAAATAGGCACAGTTCATTGAGAGCTCTTCAATTAACAACAATGAAAATATAGTTGAACAAGTAGAGAAAAATCAAAGACAAATCTATATTAAACGCAGTAAAGAATCATCCTCCAATAGGTTCCATCAAACCTTAGATAAGAGAGTTTAGCTACTCATAAATACAACAATAATCAACATAATGTTTAAAGACATGAAGCTACAAAGTAAAGAAATAAAGGAAGGGAAAAGTCGTTTGATTCTTGCTCCACAGTGGTTGGCAGCCTATTTCTTCTCCAAAATCATGTCCAACCCTAGAATAACTCATTTGGGGAGTATTTATGGGTTTGGGTTTTTTAACCCACGACTTTTAATTACCGTGCTATAGACCTCACGAAACCTGATCTATAGCGCGGTCTAAACCTCGTTGGGCGAGCTCTGTAGCGCGGTATAAACCTTGCTGGGCGAGCTTTGTAGCGCGGTCTAAACCTTGCTAATCCTGGTCTATAGCACGGTTTGGATACTTGATGCTTTTGTGCTATTTTCTTGTATTTTTGTACTCTTTTTGTGCAATTTTCATTTGATGATTCCTTCCGATGTTCCTACACATAAAACAATACAATTTAGCTCAAACAGCGCACAATAACTCATTAGACCAACAAAATATATGGCGAGTAATGTACTAAAAGTATAGCATTTTGGCATCACATCAATCACCTTTATTGCTTTTTCGGAAATCAAATTTAAATAGCTTTTGAAAATAAAAAATATTTAGTAGGTTTTCCAAATCAAACTTCCAAAAAAACATTTTTCAAAAACATTAACTCAAACGTATAATAGTTTCAAAACTTTTGTAATCCATGGATTAAGCATGTTTGGAGAGCCACCAAGCAATTAGATTTGAGTACATTTGGTGAAATTATGCAGTTTGACATAGTTGTCTGACCAAGTATATGAAATTGAAGGTAATTGAGGGGTATAGTTATATTGTCCAATTTTGGGGGTGAAAAATGTTAGTAATTACATGATGTAGTTACAAGTGATTTTTTAAATTCTCGTTTTTTCTTATTCTTCAAATATATTATTCTTTTTAAACTCTATATCTTCCATTTCAAATATATGAACAACACTTGTTAAAAATAATTTTTCGTATTTTTAACATTTTCTTCCTATTTATTAGTACAAAAATTTATTATAGAAAATACTTTTAAACTATTACATATTCTTTTGTTATTTAAAAAAACAAATCATGAATTTCATTATATTCATATAAGTGAAAAGATACTAATTACTCTTTATGATTAATTATTAATTTATAATTATTAAATACTTTTTAATATATGTATTTCAAATACCTAGTTATAAATAAATTTGCACATGTATTTGTCACACATTAAATTTTATTTACTTGTCTATTGATGTGTGGCTACAATTCCATAGTTTCATACATTATGTGCCTTGCATTTTACATGCTTTAATGATATATTATACTTTATTTGCGCATAATGGAGTCTATTTTATGTGTAGGTGAATTGAAGATGAAAGTAGAGCAAAAGGGATACTTAAACGTTGAAAGTGTGCTCGAGAACAGAGAAAAGGAGAAACTTGGCGAGGCCAGGCAAAGGGCAGCTTAACCAGGCTTTAGCCTGGCAAGGCCATCCAAAAGCCAGGCTGAACCAGGCGTTAGGCTAGCGACGCTAGGCCTGGGACCAGGTCCAATCCGAGTTTTGAAGGCTTATTTCGCCTCCTAGTTTGACTAGGACTTGACCTACACATTTAGGTCTTTTCCTACACATATAAATAGACCTAAAAATGCCACTTTGGGGAGACAGGCCAAGATTGGACAGAGAAACCAACATTAGACCGGAGATTCGACCTAAGGAGGAAAGAACACACTAGGAGCAAGGCGGAGAATTCTTCTACGAGTTTTTTACTTCCTTCTTCCTATTTTGATTATTGGTTATGAATTCTAGTATTGTAGTTATGTATACTATTATAAATAGCTAATTTGTTATCTAGGGTTTTGATGGAACCTATTGGAGGATGATTTTCATGTTATGTTAATATAGATTTGCCGTAGTATTTTCTCTATTTGTTCGATTATATTATTCTTGTGGTTGATTGAAGGGCCCTCAATTAGCTGTACCTATTTAGTATGTATTACTTGGGAGAGAGTGCATATTTAGGTAGTTATTGAATAACATCACTCCTAAACATATATGAGGGATCAATACGGAGGTTTAAAGGTGGGATTAGGGATAACGAAACTTTGGTGCGATCTGAGTGAGTTGTGCTTAATGCCAGCTAGCGTAATTCAGGAGAATATGTCTAGTAAATTGTGGTAATTACTCGGGAGAGAGTTACGACAGTTAGAGTGCTCATGATCGGTAGACAAGACTTAGGCAAATTTATAGGAAACGTAGCGGAAAGAATTCTGATAATTGGGAAAATCATACCTCTAGACATCCTTACTCTTGTCTAGAATTTCATCCATGTTAGTTGATAATTTTACTGCTTTATAATCTTTATAACTAGAAAATTATTTAAACTTGTGTTTCTTTGCAATATTGAACAGTTGTAGCTAAGCCTTAGTTATCTGTGGGATTCGACTCCGGACTTGTAAACCGGATTATATTTGCAACGACCGCTTAGTCCTTTTTATAAGGCATAGTTGGGCGTGACCATCTATCTAAAAAAAATCATTTAATTTTCATTGTTAACTTTTAAAAATAATATCCAAATATTTAATTATACTTATGTAACCAAACATTATTACAATTGTAATTACAACAAATAAATAGGTCCATATAATTACTATATAGTATAATTACTAGAGTGAGTAATTACTACCCTAATAATTACATCAAATCCATTTACAAGGTGTCCTTCCAAATGACTCTAAATCAAACCAAATTCAAATTATCAGTCTATGATGTCTATGACGGAACTTTTGAGGCCAAAACGGTAAAAACTTACTTGCATATGGTCTTTACACCAAACTAATGAACACATATCACATGTCTTTACATGTATTCTTATCATAAACTATAGTTAATAAATACACATTCTCACCTTAACTTGTGACTTAATTATGGTATTTTAGTATGAGTTGGTGTAAACATCGGGTGCAAGTATTTACCGGCCAAAACTCTAAAGTATAGGACCTAACCAATAATGCCACGGCACAATAAATTTTTATAAAAAATGTCCTGCAAAACCTAATGGAGGATTAAATAATTCTCTATGTATACGTTGACTCTACAATGCCCATTTCTGAAGCAGCTCCAAAGCGTAAATTTTTTCCATCTAATTAGGTCAAATTTGGACAAGAGAAACACGTTACATTTTTATTTATTAAATGCTACTAGTAGTTTAACAATTCTGGTGCTATAAATTAGCAATTATTATTACTTAAAGGACTAATATAATTTGTGTTTTTATGGTGATTGATCACACCCAACTCTAGTCCTAAAAAGGATAATCGGTCGCTGCAAATATAATCTGGTCTAAGAGTCCGGAGTCGAATCCCACGGAGAACTAAGGTTTAGCTACAACTGTTCACTATCACTAAGAAGACAAGTTCGAACAATTTCTAAGTTATAAATATTAAGATTCTTATATCTAATTAACTAATAAATTAAAGTAGTAGATTAACAACTAGAGATACTAGGGGTTGGAGACAAGATTAAGGAGGTCTAGAGTTATGATTTCCCCAATTGTCGGAATCCTCCCCGCTATGTCTTCTATAATTTCGCCTAAGTATTTTCTACCGATCATGAGTACTTTGGATGTCGTATCTTTCTCTCGAGCAACTACCAAAATTTACTAGACGTATTCTCTCGTACTACGCTAGCTGACACTAATTCACCGCTCACTACGATCACACCAAGGTTTCGTTATCTTTAATCTCGCCTTTAAACCCTCTGTATTGATCTCTCACATACGTTAGGAGTGATGTTGTTCGACAACTACCTAAATGCATACTCTCTCTCGAGCAATATACACACTAAATAGGCACAGTCAATTGATGGTCATTCAATCAACAACAACAAACACGTAGTTGAACAATTAGAGAAATCCAACGGCTAAACTATATAAAAATATCACAAGAATTTATCCTACAAAAGATTCCATCAAAACCTTAGATAACAAATTAGCTATTCATAATAGTATGCAAAACTACAATACTAGAATTCATAACCAATAATGGAAATAGCTAGGAAGAAGAAAGTGAAAAACTCGTAGAAGAATTCTCCGCCTTGCTCCTAGCGTGTTCTTGCCTCCTTATGTTGAATCCCCTCTCCAAAAATGTCTATCCCTTCTTAGAAATGTTTAGGGAGTATTTATAGGCTAGGGTTGAAGTCCTTGAGTCCAAATTTGGGTCGGGGTATTTTAATTCACGACTTTTAATTACTGGGCTATAGACCTCGCGAGGCCAAGTTTATAGCGTGGTCAGCCTGGCTACAGATCCGGCTACGCTTGGCCTGTAGTGCGGTCAAGCTGGCTATAGAACTGGCATTATTTGGTCTGTAGCACGGTTTGGGTACTTGATGCTTTTGTGCTCTTTTCGTGCATTTTTGTCCTTTTTTGTGCAATTTTCACTCATCTTTATCTTCCGATGCTCCAACACATAAAATAATATAATTTAACTCAAACGTCGCACAATTAACCACTAAAATAACAACATGTAAGTCGAGTAATGTACTAAAAATCTAGCATTTTATCCACACATCACTACCCCACACTTAAACGTTGCTCGTCCTCGAATCAACAACCAATTCACACTAACTTTGAGCACTTCATTTTCTTTTAGCACGTCTGAAGCACATCATACCTATGACTATGGTTGATAGCAATAATTAAACTTTAGCACATGCCTTCAACGCATACTTCCCTTTACTCTATGTCATAATTCAAAAATCTATTCAACAACAAGACAACATGCTTATAACAATCCTAACCTCACAAACCGACTCAATATCACAATGAATTTATGGCTTGAATACTTAACATCATAGAGACATCTAATAATGTCACATATCCCATGCGAAATCATTGCCCTCACTACAAGAACAAGAGAGTAAGTTGAATCCACATATTCGAATCAAAGCTCAAATATATTTTAAGGACTCAGATAAATTAAAAAAATTCCTCACTCTCACTAAGAAGTCACATGTATGCACAAAGTACCATAGGCTTGCCCATTATATAAATCTCCACTAATGTATGCTTGCTCAATCTAAAATCAATTAGAACTTTTTCATGGTTATAATGTGGGCTAAGAAACGGGTAAAATAAACTTAGGAAAGTGACTAACCCTCCTAAGCACTTTAACAAATCACAAAATTAACTTTAAGCGTATTTTTCTTCGACACAACTTCACTTTCACAAATAATATCACCCCCAAAATATTTTTTCTTTCTTTAAGCACTACTTTAATTCATACCCACTAGCAAGGACAAGATATTCTTATTTTCTTTTGCTACATATTTTTTTTCTTTTCAACAATACTTTTTTTTTCTTTTCTACCATTCCTACTAGTGGTGTATTCCTTACAATACAAGTACACCTTTCTTTCTTTCATTGGTTCCACTCAAAAGCCACCCAAGTTCCCTCCTTACTTCTTTTAGTGCTCATTTTATAATTAAGTGCTTTAAGAGGTAAAAGGATCAAAACAATGATAATTAAGAACAAAGGGGTATAGAATTATAATGTGGTTGCCAAATAAAAGTTTATAAGCTCAAAAGGGTTGACTCGGGATAATTTTTATTTGTGGTAAGCATCAAGCTCAAACAAATCAAAGAAAGTCTAAAATCATTTTTCAAACCGAGCAAAACCTAAAATTTCGCTTCAACTCACATGCCAGGCAAGTTTTAGGCTCGAATGCAATGACACATACTATATAATTTCTCACCACACATGGCACATGACTCACTAAAAATGGTTCCATTCCGATTTTCAAACAATTGCAAGTATTCACGGAGCCACAAATTATTAAGCATTAAGCACAAAGTAAACACGAGCCAAGAAAACGAGACATAGGCGTCAATAGACTTGCTATCTAACTCAACAAGGCATCATACGCAACTTCAAACCATAGGAAAGGTAATACACATGCTAGAGCCTAAATATGCTACTATCAAACAAGTCAAAAGGGCGCCTAGAAATTTCTATCTTCCTTCTTTTATTCCCTAAATCCTATTCTACTCTAAAAAATAAAAAACTATAATCCGGTTCAAACTACATCCCATAGAAAAGAATCGAGGCACAAAGAAAAATCACTAGGGATTATTACTACCTACAAAAATAAAAGAAATATTTTTGGATTTTTTTATTTTTAAAATTTTCTTTTGTGTGTATTTGGTTAGACTTTAAACCCTCAAGAAAACTGTCTAATAGATCCATCGTCGGGAAAAGTTCAATATTTTATATTTTTCTAAAAAATAATATTCAATTAAACTAACACAACTAAAATAGCATAGAATGTCACCCAAAAAATCTTATCACCCCACACTTAAAATTGTGCATTGTCTCCAGTGCACACCATAACTAATAAGAGGGTAAAAGAAACTCCCTGAAAGGCCAAAAGGCCAAAGCATTAGCAGTTCATGGGGTACTCAGACTTCACCTGGGCATTTTTCTTTGTGCGGGCACCTCACACTTAGTTCCAACCATCTGGTTTGTTGTTGCATCCTTCCAATAGCTTTTCTTTTCATGCTCCTAGAAAATCAAAAATCGACACTAAAAAAATAATACAAATAAAAAAATAATTAAAAATTAAAAATAAAAGAAAGTACTAAAATTGGGTTGTCTCCCAATAAGCGCCTGATTTAACGCCGTGGCACGACCCGAATTATTTTTTTTGCCTCCACCTCGAGTTTATGAATTAAACTCCAAGTCTTGCTTCAAGCTTATGATTATGCTCCTGGGGTGGTGGAACGAATCTAACTGGCCTAAGAAAATAATGTAGTATTCTACACTTTTTGGCCTTTAGATGAGGTGTGTAATCCCGACTTTCTGGCAAGAAGAATTCCAGAATACAGACACCTTGTTCCCCATTCCTTGACTCCTCAAGTGGATCGGATGACTCTATTTCTAAATCTCCATCCAAACACAATGCGGAAAAATACTTGGAGTGTGGATCAATGCGCTCAACTACATGAACTTTGAGACTGTCAACATCCTCAACACCAATGACACTAGAGTCAACTAAATATGTATCCTCAATGTCCTTGGTTGACTCTAGTATCTCTTCTACAACATCGGCATCCTCAAATTCTAGTTTGATTGATTGTTGGTGTTCTACTCTGGACCCCTCTATTGGCACCTCAATTTCTGTCTCTAATGCACACTGCTCCTCGCTACTATTCATAATATTATCTTGTTGAGCATTTAAAGCCTCAACCAATTGTCTCACTTGTGCCTCCTGGTTAAGAATAGTTGCCCCTTGCCTTTGGATCGTATACCATTGCCTTTGGTTGGTATCTTCTAGCCTTTGTATTTGCAGTTGTTTCTCATTACTTCATTCTATGAGGCACTTTAACATAGGGGTGGGCATAAAATCCGAAAAACCGAAAACTAGACCGGACCGAATTAATTCGGTATTTCCGTATCGGTTCTTCGGTTATTCGGTATCACCTTTTTAAAAGTTTGGTACTTCGGTACGGTTTTCGGTATTGATCTTTCAATACTTCGGTAAACCCAAATACCAATATACTTAAGAAGCCTGTCCAACAATGAGTTTCCTGGATTTTCTTTTCAATCACACTGTTCTTTGTGAATTGGCCTTGACTGTTTGGTTGCATTAGCTTTGTTGTTTGTCCTTTTAACTTCTACTTTCACTTATTAATTTATACTTTAGTATCTCATAAGTTGGTTGTAGTGAGTCTTGTTTCCTGGCCATATGAAACATGCAGAAATGTGGGAATAATTACATTGAAGGAGTTAACTCAACTAATGCATGATATGGTGGACCTGCTGCATTGTTACTGTGTGAATTGGGTGGAGAGTGGGATGGACGCTATGGACTTCTTGTATGCACAGATAGTACCGATCATCACCTATAAACATTTTTATAGCATCTGTATTGTCTAATAGACTTTGAATATGCATTCTTTATTTAGAGGCATGTAGCTAGAAATAGAATGGGGCCTCTAAGTTACAATTGTATGGTTATACTGAAGGACATGCTAGGCCAACTGGAGGAGTTGTTGCCATTGCTATGCTAATTGTGTACTGATCTTATATTGTTATGTGATTTCTAATGAATTAGAATTCGCCACTTTTGTTCATAAAGATTTGGTACAATACTGAACCGTACTGAAACTATACCGAACCAAATAAGAAAATATTGAACCGTACCGATCTACTTTGGTACGGTATTTGGTATGCACAATTGATAAATCAAATATTAAAATACCGTACCGAAATTCTTAAAAACCGTACCGAAGTACCGAACGCCCACCCCTACTTTAATATATCTTTGATCTCTTTCAGGTCATCATCCC
This sequence comes from Nicotiana otophora, assembly GCA_000715115.1. Taxonomy (NCBI): domain Eukaryota; kingdom Viridiplantae; phylum Streptophyta; class Magnoliopsida; order Solanales; family Solanaceae; genus Nicotiana; species Nicotiana otophora. The sequence continues at coordinate 18,098 of AWOL01S0013220.1, read as the reverse complement.
TGGGTTCTTTGTTCCTATTAACTTTACGAGAAAAAAAACCCATCAAAGTAAGGGGTTGGGGGGAGATAAGAAATATAAGCACAACCATGAAAGTGACCATCTTGACCACCACACATATCACACACATTTCACACATAAGATTGAGTTGGTGCACATAACTCGCTCTCGGAAATAATTGGATAATTTTGCCACAGGTTATTTCCTTCACAATATGTATGAGGATCAACAGTAGAATTACCAATATCTAAACTCCCATAATTCCAAGATGCCATGTTTATCAAATCGACAACTAAAAAAAAATAAAAAAATCAAATACAAAAAAAATAAAAATAAAAGTTCAAACTTGAAACCTAGCAATACGTACACCTACAGTTACACCGTTAGTTCCCCGGCAACGGCGCCAAAATTTGATCATGCCCAACTCTAGTCCTAAAAAGGATAAGTGGTCGCTGCAAATATAATCCGGTCTAAGAGTTCGGAGTCGAATCCCACAGAGAACTAAGATTTAGCTACAACTGTTCACTATCACTAAGAAGACAAGTTCGAACAATTTTTAAGTTATAAATATTAAGATTCTTATATGTAATTAACTAATAAATTAAAGTAGTAGATTAATAACTAGAGATATTAGGGGTTGGAGACAAGATTAAGGAGGTTTAGAGTTATGATTTCCCCAATTGTCGGAATCCTTCCCGCTATGTCTTCTATAATTTCGCCTAAGTATTTTCTACCGATCGTGAGTACGTTGGGTATCGTAGCTCTCTATCGAGCAACTACCACAATTTACTAGACGTATTCTCTCAAACTACGCTAGCTGACACTAATTCACCGCTCACTACGATCGCACCAAGGTTTCGTTATCTCTAATCCCGCCTCTAAACCCTCCGTATTGATCTCTCACATACGTTAGGAGTGATATTATTCAACAACTATACTTAAATGCGTACTCTCTCTCTCGAGCAATATACACACTAAATAGGCACAGTCAATTGATGGCCATTCAATCAACAACAATAAACACGTAGTTGAACAAGTAGAGAAATCCAACGGCTCAACTATATAAAAACATCACAAGAATTTATTCTACAAAAGATTCCATCAAAACCCTAGATAACAAATTAGCTATTCATAATAGCATGCAAAACTACAATACTAGAATTCATAACCAATAATGGAAATAGCTAGGAAGAAGAAAGTGAAAATCTCGTAGAAGAATTTTTCGCCTTGCTCCTAGCGTGTTCTTGCCTCCTTGGGTCGAATCCCCTCTCCAAAAACGTATATCCCTTCTTAGACATGTTTAGGGAGTATTTATAGGTTAGGGTTGAAGTCCTTGAGTTTAAATCTAGGTCGGAATCTTTTAATTCACGACTTTTAATTACCGGGCTATAGACCTCGCGAGGCCAGGCTTATAGCGCGGTCAGCCTGGCTACAGAGCTGGCTACGCCTGGTCTGTAGCGCAGTCAAACTGGCTATAGAGCTGACGTTATTTGGTTTGTATCACGGTTTAGGTACTTGATGCTTATGTCCTCTTTTCTTGCATTTTGTCCTTTTTTTGTGCAACCTTCACTCATCTTTGTCTTCCGATGCTCCTACACATAAAACAATATAATTTAGCTTAAATGTCGCACAATTAACCACTAAACTAACAATATGTAAGTCGAGTAATGTACTAAAAATATAATATTTTGGCCACACATCAGTGATATTTTAACATAAAATAACAATAAATTAATTAACATGGGACGCTAGGCACTTGGCACTAGTCCGCTTTTAAAGGGTCACTGTGAAATGAAAATGAATGAAAGCAAACGTGAAAAATGAGAGGAGAAGATTTTGTTAATTCCTCGGAGTCTCATAAGGACGGGTGTTCTTGGACCTTTTGCATGTTGCAGTGCAATGCCATAAAACTTTTTTTAGCAAATCAATAAAAGCATGATATATATTTTAAATAAATTTTTATTACATATTATGATTTAGTAACTCTTTACTAGCATCAGCACATTAGTTACTTTTGGTATATTAACATTCATACACCGATTTCTTAATTTTCAATGTTTTGAAATAAAATTACTTAGAATATAGTAAAAGTAGTGTACGCATTTAATAATCTTAAGAAGTTATAATTAAAGAAATTTTATTTGAGTTCTCAAATAGTAATATTATCACTCTTTCTAGAATGTAAAAGATATAGTATTCAGAAAGAAAGGTAACGCTTTAGAACGCGAGCTCGTTTATTATATTGGCTAAGAGCTTTTTTGACCAGCTTATTTTGATAAGTAGTGCTGTTAAATGGAGTTTCAGAAAATAGCAACAGTTTGATGTTTGGTCAAAATAATTATTAAAGCGAGCGATTGACTACTTTCTCCAAAAATGATTTTAAGCGTCAAATTATGAAAATAACATAATATAAAAAGATTCATGTTTCAATTAGTATTACATAAATATAAAAATGATTTAAAATATTATTTTGAGAGATTTTAATTAAGTTTTTAATTATTTATATCTATACTATATTAAAAGCACGAAAACCCTTAGCAAAATGTCGTTCGCCTTTTTTACCCTTCAAAATTAAAGTTTACACTAGACAAAATAGTCATTCAATTATTTTTTTAATATTTAAAAATATTCATTTAATTAATTCCCTACGTTTTAGGAATAATTATTTAATTAACTTCCTAATATCTAGGACTTTAAAATTAATTAAAATTTGACTTATTAGTAAATTTTTCCTTATTTTAATTATGTAGATTAATCCCACCAAAACTTTTTTGTCTTATAAACGTGTGTAGTTAACATTATGACTTAAGGTAATAGTCCCTTTTTTATTTTGACATTTTACTTAAACGAGTAATTAATTAAGTTGACCTTATACCATTCAAACAATTTGTTTGTAAATTTTTCCCCTTTATTCAACGTATATAGACATTAGGAATGAGCATTTGATAAGGATTTCAATGTTAGTTTAATATTGATTTATCTCCTTTATTAATTATTTTATATTTTTAGATACAAATTTTGTTCACGATATTTAATTATTTATTTAATATTAAAAATTTTAAATCAACTAAAGTTTTAGTTATTAAATAACTCTTTATTTGAATTAGATAAAAAAATTCTAATATTTTAAATTTTGAATCAATTAAGATTTTACTTTAAATAAATTATTTACTTTTTTGAAGTTTTAACCATAATTATAATACATTCCATGTTAAATGTTTTAATATTTAGGATTTTAAAATTAATTAAAATTTTATTTTTTAAATTTTTTATATAATATTTAAAGCTACACTCAATAATATTTTACTTGCAAACATCATCTATAAATCTATAGAATTTACTCAATAATTGTGAAATAACATATAATCAATAAATATTTTTCTATTTACGTATGCAAACCTGAAATAATAAGGATGAAATAATAGAAGATGAAATATATTCTAAATGAGTTATTGTTAATTATTTTTCTTTTTCTTTTTACAAATATTCTAACAAATGACAACTCCATATATTTTTATATATTAGTTTATTATTGCAAATAATTGACTCAACAATAATCACTTTAAAACTTAAATTTTCACTTATTAAATTTAATAGGAATTACAGGCCAACTCGTCGTGATAAAAATAATTATTTTACTTGTTTGTTTGATATTAAGGCATAAAAATAACAAAAATTTTCATAATATATTCTTGCAAAATTTAAGTACTTTCAATGGATTGGATTTGGGATCAACATATATACTTTTAGAAAGTTATATATTTTATTTTTATTAGAACTCAAAAATACTGTTTAATATAATACTTATGTAAGTTTTTGAAAATTATTTACCTATTGATGTGGGGAATACGCGCAATGCGCGTACCCTATGACGAGTTTAATTAAAAGTGAAAAGATAAAATTACATAACAGAGAGGAGGGAAGTGTTTATGAGACTGGTGTCTTATTGTCGGTCGACAGTGCATGAGATTAGTTCTTGTCCATACTTTTGGGATAGTTTGGTCAACATTAAATTTTGCTTGGATATTTTTATCTGGAAAAATATAGCTTCTAGTTCTTTTTAAGTATAAGCTGGTTTTTTTAACTTTTCTCCCACATCAGAAAAACGACCTTTACAACTATTCAAAAATTTTAATATATACTAAAAATTTGATCGAATACCTTAATTTTTCAAAATAAACATTTTGACATAAATAAGCACTTTTAATATTCCGGAAGCTTGGCGAAACAAATTATAAACGCATTTTCCCGAGGTGACACTCGTCTGTTAAATTGAAATTATGGCTTTGCTTTTGATTGGGAGAACTGAATTTGCCCAAGATAAGAAGGCTAGTTTAAATAGCCATTCATTCAATGATGTTAACTTGAGTTGCTTGTTTAAAATACGGCAAAATCTTATCCGCATCGGGTGTTTACACCTAATGTAGTTAAGTTAATCATAAAACACAATATAAGATCTATTAGTAGTCTTATTTTAAATAAATAAAAAATAAAAAATAGAATTAAGTCATACTAACATAAATTAAAAAGAATCAGGGTTGCCGTCATTTCTTTTAGTTCTTATTTCTTTTATTCATGCCTTCTTATGGCGTTCTTTTATTTCCTATCCGATCTACTTCCAAAGTTTCACGTCATCAAGAGGAGTATGCTAAAGTAAATGCTGAAACTATAACTGTGCAAAGCAAAGTTCTATTTCGTAAAGTTTTTTTGTTTGTTAATCTTCATATGTGTTCCAATGAGAGTGCTAAAGTAAATGCTTCTTTTTTAAGTTTAAAATATTTAATATATTTTTCAAAGTTAAAATGTATATATAAATAATGATAGTTACCCCAGTAGAAGAAAAATTAATTTTTGTATTTGTAGAGGCCAGTGATGGCACAGAAAGTGAACAAGAAATTAATGTCGTCATTCATTAACGTTACAGATCTAGACCAGAGCTTTGCAAGACTTTATTAAGTATTTTTAATATTATTGTTTAAGATGATATGGAAAATACATGGTAATTAACTATGATTAAAGACTAATACTTATAGTTAAATAATGTGACATGTGTTATTTGTTTATTGGATGAGCGTAAATACCCGGTGGGGATAAATTTTCACCTTAAAATACGGCACTCCAAGTGAGATTTTCCAGTTTAAGAAGAGTTCAGTACAAGAGGGAACAAATTAATCATCTGACTTGACCAAAACCACAAGTTTTTAGTTGTAGTATTTAACATATATTGTAACAAAAATCAAATGAACGTTTGTGCTTTTACACATCTTTGCTTGTTTCTTTTTATTTTTGTGGATTATTTATATCTTCCAGATAAGAAGCCAGAATCACCAAAAAGTCTGAGATAGTAAAGTTACATATATATACTATAGTTGCTCTTAAATTGTCACTCATATATCGTTCAACGTTGGTATACAATAATATTAGCAGTACAAAATATAGGGTAGGGCCTTTTTCTTTTTCTATTTTCTCTCTTTTTTCTTTGCTGTAGGCTTTGTGGGGAGAAGAGCAGGGGGGGTAGGAAATTCACTTTTTTCTCACACATCACTTAGAATGAAATGTCTATCATGTCCAGAGCTAACTTCTCCATCATTTGAGACTACTTCTCTTGAGCACTTCATCTTTGTTGTGCTACTCCCTGCATTCACAACGATTAAGTCAAAATTGAAATCTTGTAAATACACAAAATTACCTCTTCTTTATTTTTACAGAAATTTGGCAGTTAAATCTTCCCACCTCTCTTACAACTAGTTCTCTTTAATCATAAATATTTTCTTTAGTATGTTTAACAATTAGCTTTAAGAACAACTAAGGGGAGTTAACTTGGATCTCCTCTCAATGGCATTAAATGTGGGCCAATCTTGAAAGAAAATAACATTTCCGTACAACTTTAAATTTTCATTAAGGAAAGAGGCTTATAGGCCAACACTATCAGCTTATTACAGTTAAGTGATTTAATGAGATGCCGGTATATATTAATTAGGTTAAGTGAGATAAACTTTTGTGCAAAGCATGTTATGCATTTATTTATTTGACGTAAATACTCAATACAAGAAATTTTTATCGAGATAAATATGTTTTGATTTTCATGTTTGTTTATAACAAAGAGTCTTATTTCAGAAAACCGTACATACCGTAAAAAGAATTTGGCATAGTGTGGTTGGTCATTTGATTGGTGAACTTGTTGAGAGGACAAGAAGAAAGTGGGAGAAGTGGAAAATTTTGGCAATTACAAATCTCAATCATATTGCCATCAGGGTCATGGAAGAAGAGTTGATCCACAATGATTTCAGTGTCCTTCACAGTTGCAGTAACATATTCAACGTTCATATCACCCAGTTTCTGCATTATGAGGTTCATATCTGTGTATTGGAATGAAATGTGATTGTCTTTTGGGTTTATCTTTCCCTTCTTTTGTTGCACATCTTCTTTTCCTAGCAAATGAATTCGGATTCCATGATTAAACAACCTGTAAAATGACCAAAACATATCAGACACAACAGTTTTTTGTTAATATGTGATGCACACAAAACCTTTTGAGACATTTTTACAAAGTTATATTACATCATCTTTATATGTTGTAACAGATAATCTCATTAAATTATTTTAATAATCTCACATTTTTAAGGAGGCTTACCCTGTAAATATTATTTGGGTGACCTGTGACACTGATAGTATAAGAAATATATTGACGATCTATATAACTTAAACTCTTAAAGAAAAATATAATGTGTGTGCGAGAATGTGTGTGTGTG
>AWOL01S0013220.1:0-10006 GCA_000715115.1 Nicotiana otophora | reverse complement strand
GGGGGGGAGGCAAGATTTTAACGTGCATACCAAGCTCCTTCAAAATCAAAGGACGAAGGCCTCTGGATGAGAACAAAATCAAGAACTTCCACATAGAATTGGACAGATTTAGGAACAGACTTGCACACATAGGAAACATGGTTCAATGCCAACAAAGGCATTCTCTTTTCCGATGACGGCCAGTTGAAAGTAGTGGTTGTCTCCTCGGTTTCTGCTTTCACAATCTCAATATCTCTCCCCATTCTTTCTTTCTTTCTTTCCTTTTGAACTCTGGAAACTCTCTTCTTCTTTATCTCCCCTGCTAACAATGGGTGGTACGATTAATATTGGATAGAAAAAAAAAGAATAATCTTTCTGTGATGAGGACTTTTGGATTGATAATTAGTGCACATATATATAACCACATTTGAGCTCAAGAATTAATGTACAGGGATGGAGTCAATGTACATCTCAAGCATGTCAATAATTACTCCCTCCGTTCCAATTTATGTGAACCTGTTTGACTGGGAACGGAATTTAAATAAAAATAAAAACTTTTGGAATTTATGTTCCTAAACAATTCAAAAAGGGGCCCATAGTATTTGTGTGATTATAAAAGCTTCTCATTAAGGGTAAAATTGTAATTTTAAGCAAAATTATTTTCAAATTTAAAAATGGGTCATTCTTTTTTGTACGGACCAAAAAGAAAATAGGTTCACATAAAATGAAACAGAGGTACCATATGGGAAATCAAAGCTTCCTCTCCCAAAAAAAAAATGTTCTAGTTTATATTAAAATCAAATAATTTAGTTTTAAGAATAATAAATTCAAATAAGAATTTCTATATATAATTTATAAATAGTTAATTAAATTATGGAATGAAAATTTATATACAAGACACATGTCTTGTATTTATTTATCCAAATATTCTTCACCCACCCATCCCTCCCCCGTACCCCTTAAGTAGCACGTTTTTATTTTTTAATCTCAGTGACACAATACTATGTGAAATATGACTACTGCACCTGTTCACATGTTCATGATGAGTCTCATACTCGGTTTCATCTTCCTTTTTTTATTTTTATTATTTTGGTTGAGTTTTCTAATTACTTTTTACATGACTATGATGAACATCTAACTTTTATCCTAGATATAATTCTTTTACTCTATTAGTAGAGGCGGATCCAGGATTTGAAGGTTGCGGGTGTCACTATGTTATGCATACAGTATATATGTCAGTAACTACAAAGACATATTAGGAATAATGATTGGTTCGTTAGTTTTTGGTTAATTTGAATAGGTCTTTCATTCACAAAGCAAATAAGTTCGATTTTAGTTCAAATTTTTAATGCTTAATTTAAACACATTCTAAATAAAAATACAAAAGAAAAATAATATTTCATGAAAGAACGCCTCCAATATAAATATTTGCTTAAAGAGTACCTTAACTACACTATATATTCTTTGTTTGACTAGATTAATTTACTTGTATTGTTCTTTGTTTATTTTTCCATCTTAATTGTTGAGTTACATGACAATTATTTTCAAAGAAAAACCTTCAACATTCAATCTATGATATTCAACTCAAAACGACTATCAATTACGTCATTTAATTCTTTTTCAAAATCCAATAGAAGATATTGCTCAAATTATATTCCAATATATAAATTAATATCGTTTCATTAAAAATAAAGAAATTATAAGCTAACTAAAGTCAATTCAAATTACCTATAGAAAATAATTGTTCATAAAGTAAGGTATAATGATAGAAACAAAATAAGGACCGAAAGTTAAAAAAAAAAAAAAACAAAGAAGAGAGACTTAGCAAGTAATAAAAGGAGGGAATGAACCGAAAAAGAAGAAAAAGAGGTGAGGCCCTAGGGCTAAACTGAAAATAAAGAAAATCTTAATAAGTAAAAAAAATAAAAAAATCAAAGGAGTTGCTCCAACGGGAATCAAACTTGCATTCATGAGGCCAATGAAAGCCTTCAAAGGGAAGGCTGAACCAATGGCACTCACCTCCACTTTGTGACTTCTGAGTGTCACTCTACTCATTTATACGTTTCTTCACAGAGATATTATGTACATAGTAAGAATTTTAGCGAAGCGAGCAGGTAGCGTGGTACCCCTACCTCATAAGGTAGATCCGCCCCGTCTATTAGTACTAAATTCTCAACACGTACTGGGAAAGCTACTTCTTGATTCATTACATTTCAAGTTCTGGCTGGTCCGTATGGAGGCATATTCTAAGCAAAAATTATGTAAATAATTTTAGAGGCAATCGGTTCATTTATACTTTTTCTTGATCTCGTTGTTTAATTGTTTGTCATCTTTCCTGTTCTATATATTAGAAAGGTTTTGGCGAGCAACTAGGCATCAGTGGGATGCTACTTTTGAAAATTAGAGCTAATAATTCATGACTAAACCAAAACATTCTCCTTTTTACTTCTTTAATTTGGGTCCTTGTCTCTTTACTTTTTTGTTTTCTTAAAGGGCAATAGAAATCAAATCTACTGCAAATTGAATATATTTGAGCGACTGAGGTATACGGACAAACTGTCAAACTATAACCTTACAAATCCTCTCTCGCTCCCCCCAAGAAGAACACGTGAAAACCGACCTCCAAAAAATTGGGAGAAGAAGAGAAATAGTTAAAAATCACCTTTCTTACCTTTTCGGAAATCAAATTTAAATAGCTTTTGAAAATAAAAATAATTAGTAGGTTTTCCAAAATAAACTACCAAAAACATTCTACAAAACGTATAACTTTTTCCGAATAATTAGTAATCCAAGAACTAAGTCAAACCAAATTCAAACAACCAGTTTGATGTCTATGACAGCACTTTTGAGGACCTAATTAAATAACGCCACTTATGGCACGGCACAATAAAATTTTGCAAAAATGTCCTGCAAAACCTTATGTACGTAGGAATTAAATAATTCTCTGCGTATACTTTTACTCTACGATGCCCATCTCTGAAACAGCTCCAAAGTAGAAACGCGTTACATTTAAGTTAATGCTAGATTGCTAGTAGTTCAACAATTCTGGTCTTACAAGTTATTACTCCATTATTGCCTAAGGACTAATACAACTTGTGTATTTTATGGGATACAGTATTTTTTTTATTCTGTCTTATTTTACACATAGAATATTAACAAAATGAGTATTCGGTGAACTGGTTGCCCTAGCTGGCTACAGAGTATTGAAAAATAACTTACATTTAAAATATTCCTTACGATCATTTAAAGATAAAGAGAGAAGGTAACTGGGTAACGTCCGGACTTATGGTTGTCATAATGCTCGGTCTTATTAGATTTATTGTCAAAAGAAAGATGGTATTTGTGCAGACAAACTATAATTAGCCTTAAATGAGGAGCAATTGGATGATCAAAACTTCATACAGTGATCATTTTCGTCATCCAACTAAATTTCTCTCTCTAGGGTTCCTCTCGGCGCACGGTTAGCGTGAGCAGCTAACCTACGCCTTGCCGGAAATGGAGAGGGGAAGACCGCGAAAGAGTACGAGTAAAGAGCAACAAGATGAAATCGCACAAATGGAAGGATTCACCACTGGAACTAAACACAATACGACTCCAAAAGGGATAGTGATCTGATTGGAACAAAGGAGGTCACGCCCAAAGCAATGGAAGTGATGATGGTGGAATCGTCAACGAACAGAGGCAAAGGCAAGATGGACGAAACCACTGAGGTATGGTCAGCGCTTCTAGCTCGCACACCAGTGAGTAGCGATAATCATCGTCATCATCGGAAGCCAAGGCTTTAGCATCGGCTTCGAGCTCTTTAGCTTTTTTTATCTCTTCAGTAAGGTCGAAACCTCAAGCATGGATCTCCCCGAGGATCTCCCTCCGAGATCGACACTTAGCAAGTTCAGAAACCCAATGTGCTCCAGTGTTGGAGATCTCAGCTGCCTCTCTTGCTTGTACCTGAGCAGCTTCAGTATCGGCCTGATAGACACCTACGAATGCATCCGCATCGGCCTTTGCCTTTTCGGCGCCAGATTCGGCCTTGGCAAGTTCAGAGGCCAACCGAGCCTCGAGTTCCTCTATTTTTCTTGCTTGAACCGAGCTTTTCTCCTTCATACTTTGAAGCTGGTTTTTGGTCGATGATAATTGGGCTCGAGCAACCTCTTTCTCTGCAGCAAAACGGTCCATAGCTTCCTTTAACTTCAAAGACTCCGCTTTTACCACATCGACCTCCTCACGGAGTTTCCCGATTATCTCAATTTTCTGCTGCAGCTGCGAGACCGAAAAATTAGCCATCGTTCCGGTATCGAACCCATAGGCTTTTAAAAGTATCATTACCTGCTCGGACAGATCGGTCTGATCTTGGTAAGCCTTGGCCAACTCAGCTCGGAGGTTTTTTATTTCCTCTCTCCTCTGCTCTAAGAGGAGTTTAAGGGTGTTCCTCTCCCCCGTGACCCGTTGAAGGTCGGCCTCATATCGACGCAGCTAGGTTCGAGACCGAGAACATGTTTCTTGATGAATTGTTGCGGCCTGCCAAGAAAGAAGAAATGAAGTTAGAAAAGAAAAATAAACATAACGGCATTACCAACGAAGTAAGTTAAGGCTTACCCGATTCAAAGCCTGCTGCACTCCGAAGAAAAGATCCGATGCGTCATTAGTGCCGACAACGTCTTCGACACCGGTAAACAAATCACGAAAGGAATCCTCTCCTTCATGAGATCGGTTCATATCGAGGGCCCCCAAAGCTTGGGCTTCCCAAATCGCCCCTTCGAAAAAAGTAGGAAAAGTGGGCGAGTCTTCGATTACTACTGCCCCAAGTGAGTCGCTTGGGGCATTCTCTTCGGTTCGAAGAGAGTCAGGGACGTCCCCTTCAGACTTATCCACCATCTGTCGACTTCGATGAGAGATATCCTCGATCCCCAACGGCTCGGGGACTTTGCCTGAATCTTTCTCCGATATACCTTCAGTTCTAGGAGGAGCCTTGTAAACCACCATCGATCCAGCTGCCTGTGGGGCATCGATGGTTTTCTTTGCTCAGGCTACCAATACAGACCCGTTGTCTTTTTCTTCTTACTCGTTTTCATCCCTCAGACACCGAATTGATTCTAGGGTTAAAGGGATGGTGTTCTTCGTCGATTTACGAGCCTTCGATTTTGGGTTTTGCGGAAGTAGAGGCCCTTTTTCTCTTATTGTTCTTCGCCTATTTAGAAATCGGGGCCGAAGTTTCCTCCTCACCGGACAGGGGTCTCAGAACCGTGTCCTTGCCCAAACCTACACACAAGAAAATTGATCTAAGCATGCAGAAAATAGTTTGAACTATCAATAATGCAAGGAAGGAGTTTACCATGATTTGGCCTCCCATCGGCCTCTTGACAAATCGCGCCATGAGCGCTCGGCGTACGTAGAAACCGAAGCCAGGGCTCGTACCTACTCCTTGAGGTTGGGAACCGCACCGGGCATCCAAGGAACTGTTGTACCACAAAAGGGGATATCAGTAAGAAAGGAAACGAAAGGGCAAAACAATGGGAGATATCAGCCAAGTTACACTTACGCTTCATGTTCCATTCTTCGGGAAACGGCATCTTCTCGGCCGGTATTAGGTCCGACGTCTTCACTCGAACAAACCTTCCCGTCCAGCCTCGATCCTTATCCTAATACATGCTCGAGAACAAAACCTTGGTGGCCAAGCGCTGTAGTTTTATTAACCCGCCTCGAAAGAGGCGGGGGTAGTACAATCTAATGAGGTGGTCATTCCCTCGATTTTGCTCACAAAGAAACGGATCAGAATAACGATCCTCCAAAATGAAGGATGGATTTGGCCTAAAGTTATTTGGTATTTACGGCAAAAATCAATGATAACAGGGTCGAGGGGGCCTAACGTGAAAGGTAAAGTGTACACACTTAAAAACCCTTCCACATGAGCAGTAATATCCTCTTCGGGAGAAGGGACTACCACTTCTTTGTTTCCCCAGTTACAATCCTTTTTTACCTGCTCGAGATATCCCCCGGTTATCGAACACATATACCTCAATATCGGCTCACATCGGCCCGGAACCGAAGAGCCTCTGTCGACCTTAAAATCGGAGGTAAGAACATACGTCGCCGGAATGCACTCCTCAGGACGTGGATCCACCAGTGTTTTGTCGGCGGCAGATTGGGAAGAAGAAGTTTTTTTCTTTTGGGGGGACGATTTTTGATGTTTTCACCATTTTCAGATTTAAAGAAGGTGACAAAGATTTGGTGGTTTTGGAGAAGGATTTTGCAGAAAAGAATCACAGCTTTGCGAATGAACTCAGAAGATACGAAAAGGAACTTGGAAAATTTGGAAGATTAAAGATGTAAAAGTGATAAATGGTAAAAGTAAGGGTTATTTATAGATTGAAGCAATGGCGATTCAATGTCAGCAGTGGCCGACCACCGTCTGACACGCATTAATTACCTTGGTAAGCTAAACCGACGGGATATCTATCACGTACGTCATGGCCGGGCTCGATGCAAACGTTAGTGCATATCCAATCGAGCCATCGAGAAATCATATTGTTTCTCACTGCATACTTCCCGAGAAACGAGGGGACTATCTGTATACGTTCGAAATTGATTTCGGCCTTCGTACGATTGATCGAGATGGGATCATAATGGACCAAAGGAAGACTTCGTAAAATCGAGATGTGTTCCGAATATGGTACGAACGAGCTTCAGATTTCAGGTATAGGTCAAACACCGAGTTCGAAGTCATTATCGAGCTCGGGTTCGAATCAAACTATGATGAGATGTTATAGAATCGAGCTTAAGGGGCAAAGGCCAACCGATACCGAGCTCGAGTCATTACCGGATCCCGAGTCGGCATCGAGATCAAGTCCGCATCGAGCTCTAAAAATAATACTGACCCGCACCGAGTCTGATCAAACTCGAGCTCACAGACAAGAGCCGTTGCAACCGCACTAAGGGAGAGAATCTCGGCGGGAATTAGGAAAAAACTAATTTATCATGGGTTTCCCACTATGTATTTTTAATTATATCTAAAGTAGGATCTTTCACTATAAAGAGGATGGCTACATTTATGTAAAGGGCGGTTTCTTATCTTACATTGTAACAAAAATACCATACACTCATATACCGAAGGATTATTCTTTTTGGCTTCATAGATTGATTCATCTTGCTTAGTGCTAAAATCATCTTCTTTCCAACCTTGTGTATTTTTCATTCTTTACAATCCGTATTTAATAATTTCTATTTATCCTTATGATTTGTGTTAAGTTATACCACATATCCTTAAAACTACGTACAAATTTAACTCTGTCCGTTTTTTCGGGTAAACAATTAACATGCATGCTCTCGTAATGGCTTTTGCAACTTATAAGGAAGATATATGAAAACAAGAAAATAACGATGCAAATTCCGGAATAATTTATTGGTAAGAAGAACTTCTAAAATAATTAATCAAATGCTTTAAGCATTTTTTGCAAGCCATTATCTGTAACATACTTTAAGGAAATACCACAAGTTTCATTGGACTTCAAATTAAAAAGACTTGTATATGAAAGATGATCAATGAGTTTCCATCTAAGAAGAAGCCGCATCATTATCGGAATTAAATGAGCACATTGTCGGTGTGACTGGGTGCTTAGTGCTTACTCATTTCTCTCATTTGTTTATGCATATTATACTCCCATAAAAAGCTTGTACATGAAGACGATAAATGATTTCCAGCTAACGACCGGAGAACCTTAGTTTAACTAATTAAATTTAAACCATTAGTTTTAAACTATGACTAAGTATCTCCCATTCAAGTAAGAACTTTGGGTAAATGGAGAGGAGTTCTATTCAAAATTCTATCCCTTATTTTGTAGTTGTGGGTAATCCTGTGTCGATTCGATCGGTCATTTCGAGCAACTGTATTTAGTTCGGTAGCTTGAGGTCATGAGTAGCTTCATATGATGTATTATGACTCGCGTGTATCGTCGATTTTGGTTTTCAGGTGCCTCGGGATGTATTTAGAAGAATGATTCTTAACTACGAAGCTTTAAGTTGGAAGAGTTGACCAGGTTTGACTTTTGTGTATTTGACCTCAGATTGGAGTTTTGATTATTCCTATAGGTCCTGATGGTGATTTTGGACTTAAGCGTATGTCCGAATTCGTACTTGGGTGTTTCTAGAAATTTTCAGTACTATTTGACGAAAGTTGAAAATTTGAAGGTTCAGAGTGTTCGTACGAACGGAGACGTCCCCAGAATAAATGCAGAAAAAGGTAAAGCCACACTAATCTTATTGATACAATCGGGAAAAGATATTAAAGAACGGTGCAAAATGGTATTATTGAGAAATCGTCGAAGAAAGTGAAGATTGAGATAGTGAAAATGATGTGGTCACAGTGGAAGTAGATAGTGGACAGGGAGCGTGCTAGTGGTAGAAGAAAGAGATTGAGAGGAGGGTTAAAATGTATTGCAGCTGGTGAGGTGGCATGTCATATGTAATGTTCATTTTACCAAAATGCAGTGCCACTCGAATCAACTGTCCATCTTGGATAGCCTTAACAGAGCAGGGTAAATTTGAGCCACTTATGTAACATCAAGGATATTTTTATAAGGAAAGTATAATGGAAAGTAATATTAAACCTTTTTGCACTCTTATACCCCTTAAAATTGATATTCCTTCCATTTTAATTTAGATGATTTAGTTTGACTTGACACAAAATTTAAGATGAAAAAAAAGACTTTTGAAATATATGGTCCTAAAAACTTAAGGGGCAAAATATTATGCGGTCATGACATTTGTGTGGCTATAAATACTTTTCATTAAGGGTAAAATAGGTAAAATAAAAAATTTAAAGTTAAAATGTTTCCAAATATAAAAATATATCATTCTTTTTGGACTAATAAAGAAAGTGTGTCATTTATATTGAAATAAAGGGAGTATTACCTCCTTTTTTGTGGCCCATCACAAATTTATTTTTAGTTTTATGACTCCATTTCTTTTTTTACACATAAAAAATATGCTTTTATATATAAAAGATATGTCTTTTACACATAAGAGATCTAAAAAAGACATTGGAGGTAGGGGTGTTCATAAAAATCCGAAAAACCGAACCGAACCGAAACCGAACCAAACCGATCAAAACAATCGATACTTTTTAGGTTTGGTTTGGTTTTGGTTTTGAATTTTGAAAACCGATCAAATTTTGTTTGGTTTGAGTTTTAATAAAAAACAATCGAAAAAACCGAACCAAACCGACTATAAAAGTAGCTATTTAAATTTATTATTACACCTATATATATGTATATTTTATATAAAGTTTCTAAAATTTTATGGTACATGTTAGTCATTTATATTTTTAGTCTAGTTCTTTGCTATTATAATAATCTAATACTTTGCCTTTACATTCTAGTTTGTTTGGTAGTTTTCTTTTACTAAGTACAAGAATTTATTTCATGTTAAAAATAATCAATTTTTAATTGAGTACTTTAATTATTCATCACTATTTGATTCAATTATCATCAATACATCTTGGTAAATGATAGATTTCTCAAAGAACAATTGATTTGATAGTATTACGTTGAAAATGTAGTCGCCGGAATATGCGTTTGGTAGTGTATGTCTCATATTTAAGAAAAAAATCGATGAATAACTGAAAAAATAGAAAAACCGATAAAAATCGAATCAAACCGAATCGATAAAAAACCAACTTAATTGGTTTGGTTTGGTTCCAATATTTAAAAAATAGACTTAATTGGTTTGATTTCTTTTTAGGGGAAAATTGACCCAAACCGAACCATGGAACACCTCTAATTGGAGGCCTAAAACCTCCTTTTTGCAATGGTGTTGTAAAGACATTAAGGGTGTGTTTGGTACGAAGGAAAAATATTTTCAATTTTTCCATGTTTGGTTAGCTTAAATGTTTTGGAAAATATTTTCTTCATGAACTCATTTTACTCCAATTTGAGAAAAATGTTTCCCTATCAAGATAAGGGAAAATAATTTTCAAAACTCTTTTTCTATCTTCCTCCCCCACCAACCCATCCCCACACCCCAACTACCCCTACCC
>AWOL01S0013210.1:179768-221943 GCA_000715115.1 Nicotiana otophora | reverse complement strand
GTTGGTGCTCGGCAAGTATGGCCCGGGTGCTAGTCATGACCCTCCAATTGGGTCGTGACAGATAAAATAAGCCAATCTCGAGACATGATGACATGTGACCAAGATCGAGGCAAAGGTCTCATCAAGTCAGAATCTAGGGGCACGACACCTGCCCTCGAGAATATCGGGGTCATGGTTCGGATTCGGTCTTAGCCTCGAACGACTTCGAAGAACATTGTCAGATAATCGGACTTGGCCAATGGAAGGCCGTAATATCCGTGATCATCCGGATATCACGGCGGGGATCTCGGCACGTATCGATGAAGAACTGGCCATAAGTTATTCAAAAGATTTTTACCTTTTATGGAGTTATACCTAGAGTAGGATTCCCCTACTATATAAAGGGGGTGTGATAATTCATTAAAGATATTGTAACACGTATTCCAAAGCAATATATTATTATTTTCTTTGTTATCAGCTCTTTCTCTTGTTCATCAATGCTGGCCATAGCAAGCCCGGATCAAGGGCAAATATTTCAATAAGGCTGGAACTATCCTCCTTGTGCGGTTTGAATTTATTTTATCTTTATTTGTCCAATAGTAACTTAATTTATTACTTTGTATCGAATTAATCCGCGTATCTTTAAAACCACTTACAAATTTAGTTGTAATCCGATTTTGAGGGTAAACAATATTTAAATTTAAAAGAATATTTAGAGCGAAGGTACTTAAATGTTAGAGTCGTTGTAATTATTAGAGAATGAAGGGTAGCTATTTTTTTGCCTCATTTATATCCTAAGAACTAATACACGCCCACATTATTATTTATATATTTACCTTTTTCATTGCTCTTTTGCTATTTATTCTCGATATTGAAAAGTCTCTCAATCGACAACTTATAGACGCTTACAAGTTGTCTTCTTCAAAGCATTACAATAAGCAATCATTATATTGAAGCAATGCAACACTTTTCGATGTCATTATATCAACTTAATTATCATGCTCTATAGTTTCTTACCCTTTGATTTCTGCTATTATCTATTGTTTCTTGTACTTCGATTATCTTATTTATATGTGATAGCTATTGCTCATTTTTAGACTGCTTTATCATGGCTTATTCGCTTTCGATACTTTCACTTTCTTACTGCATTGAATTGATTGACCTTATCTGTCCTTTTTATTGTCATGCTTTCTCTTGAGTCGAGGGTCTTTCGAAAATAACTTCTCTACCTTCCAAGATAGAGGTAAGGTCTGCATACACTCTACCTCCCAAGACCCCACTTCATGGGTTTTCACTGAGTATGTTATTGTTGTATATCACCATATCAAATTCTTGAGCTAGTTTTATTATTTTACCTTTATTTTATATTTCACTGCAAATTTGTCGTTGATATTCTTACTTAGGACCTCTCTCTGAAATTTATCTTTAGGCCCCAACCTTGTTGAGACGGCCTGCGGAGGGAGTAGATATTTATTATTTAACTTTTTGAATTTTTGCATTTGCTCCTGCAAAACCAGTGCCCAAAATTTTTGACAACACCGATGGGTGTTTTACGATACGCGAAACTTTTGAATAGAATGAATATGAGCTTAAAACAGAATAATAAAATACAAACAATCAAATCTAAAACGGATGAATAAATTTCAAAACCATAGATGCTTGTGTCATTTTGGCTAAAATCAATATAAGGTGGGTTGGGTTCATGGGTTGATAATCCTATATTGGCTAAAAAAATGATTGAGTTTTAAAGTTTTTATTCTTTGGCTTCAAACATTATATGCCACATCATTATATTATTATTATCGACAATACACTTCCCGGCTAAGAGTATATTTGGTGTGATATAGCAATAGTAAAATAAGTTTTTTGTTATAAAATTTTAAAAAATGACTTTGTTACATTATTTTTATTAGTTGAATGATCACAATAGTAATTAACTCCTCTTTCTAGGTAATTAAAGAAAGTAAGAGGTGGATCCTAGTTTCTACTTGTCATGTTTCAATGGTCGAAGTATGCAAATAGCTCTCAAAGTAGATGATCTTGAATTTTTGTTCCCGCTTGTTATATGGGTGTTGTCACTCGCTTGCCACATAATTTAAAATTTATAAAGACAGAAATTTTTTTATGTTTTAATAGGTCCTTGTTATAAAAGAAAGTTGTTTTTTGGTCTGTTTTTCTCCACGTCAATCACTTAAAGGGTTATTATATTCATTTTCTTCAAGTGTAGGAGAATAAGAGGTCGTTCATAAAACTAAGGTGTGTAAATAAATTTTCCTTATAAGTTTAGGAGACAACTTATATATTTTCCCTTTAATATAACTGTAAAAGAGAAATAAATAATTCTATCTATAGGATGTCAAAAGAAAATCAAGATTACAGATATTGCAAGATTACGAAATCCCAATCTCCCAAATATAAAAGCGGACTCGATAATATTTAAAGTTCACATTAATTAAACACACACAAATATACAGATTTTTATTTTGTAAGATTTAGTTTTTTTTTCCCCTTAGTTTTTTCTTTCCCATGGATTCACCTTCTTCACAAAGATCAGCATGTAGCTGTCTCTGGCAAGCATTGAAGAAGAAAAGGAGTGATGAAGGAAGAAGTTCAACGATTACAGGATTTACTGCCTACTATGGTGATTGGGGAATGGATGAAAATATTTATACTGTAAATTCCAATTTTCCAAAGAAAGAACAAGAAAGCTTGAGGAAGGAAAAAGAAAATGAAATTATAGAAGGCAAAGAGTAAAGCTTGTCATATACCTAAAATTTATGAACAACAGAATGAGAAGGTATTTTTGTGTCGTTTTATTTGTTTCTAAGAAGTTTAAAGATGCCTTTATAATTTCTCTTAAACGGAAATATTATTGTTATGTCTTTTATCGAAATTATATATATGATGATGGGTAACAATTGACATTTGATATGTTACGAGATCATTAGTGTTATCCTTGTCGTTGTTGTTAGTGTTCTCTTAACAATTGATATATATTTTATTATAATTAATATTTTCTGATACGTTGTTTTGATATAAAATTTACGTGACCTTTGTCTTTGTGAATACATCCTAATTCAATCACATAAGTCAAGTAAATTTTTGAAAAAAGGATTAAAAACTAATGGAACCTTTAGATTGAAAGGAAGAGAGAGAGGAAAAATAAAAGAAAAGAGAACAGGCCAATTTCTTACATAAGGAAATCGGGTTATCTTATATGGGTCAATTCAAATTCATGTTCCAATAAATAAAGCAGGAAAATAGATCTACGAAAATCCAAAATTTTAAAATTTTGCTGTGTACGTTAGAGTGTTTTAAAAGGTTTTTCTGGACTTGTTCAAGGCTGTGGGACACTCGTAAAATGCTTTGAAGCTTATATGTCGGCCTTAGTTTTGTGAAGGTTACGTCCCAAACATCCAACAGTACGTCCTAAACGGATTTAATGCTCAATGCTCGAGGTCAGTGATGAAGCCAGAATTTTCCCTAAAGGGAGTCAAAATATAAATAAATAACAACAATAATAATCCAGTATAATCCTACTAGTGGGGTCTAGGAAGGGTAGTGTGTACGCAGACCTTACCCCTACCTTGGAAAAAACATATGAAAAAATTAAGTGGAGTCAACACACTATATATATACATAAAAATAAAATATTTAACCTATCTATGCAGTATAACTTTCTGGCGAAGGTATGTTAATTGACTCCCCTTGCCAATGAGTGGCTCCGCCACGGCTCAAGGCTGCCCAACAATTTTCTATGAAAATCATGTGTCAAATTCCATAATTAGCGTTGTTAACCTTCAAAATTCTTTTAACTAATATTGCATATATAGTAGTAATTGCGAAAATTGTGAGGGTGAATATTATTTGATATTTATTTAAAAATAAATATTCGAAATTTATATCTTTATTATTTTACAAAAATTGGATTGGATGGAGTATTATTATGCTTGTTGAGTACTTCCACTGCATGAATCTAGCTATAACGTAATCTGAAAACTCGAGACTCCCAGGGTTGACTTGAGTGTGTATACGGGTAAAATCGAGCCCATGGTGCACCCCGGCCTTCGGCAGGATAAGTTAAGCTTGAGACATGATGACAAGGGGCCGACATCGGGGCGAAAGCCTCGTCGAGTCGGAATACGGAGGCATGACGCCTGCACCCGAGAATCTCGGGGTCATAGTCCCGAGTTGGTCTTAACCTCGAACGACTTCGAGGAACGTTATCAGATAATCAAGCATAGCCAACAGAAGGCCGAAATATCCGTGATTGGACGGATATCACGGCGGGGATCTTGGCACGTATCGATAAGGAGCTGACAATTAGTTAATCAGAAGATTTTTTACCTTTTATAGAGTTGTATCTAAAGTATGACTCCGCTACTATATAAAGGGGGGACTGATAATTCATGAAACACACTGTAACACGCATTTCAAAGTAATATATTACTATTTTACCTGTTATCAGTTCATTTTATTGTTCTTTAGTGCTGGCCTGGTGAGCCCGGATCGAGGGTGACTATTTCACTAAGGCTGGAACTACCCTACTCGTGTGGTTTGAATTTATTCTATCTTTGTTTGTTCAATATTGACTTAATCTATCGCTTTATTTCGAATTAATCTGTTTATCCTTAAAACCACTTACAGATTTAATTGTTATCCGATTTTAAGGGTAAATAGTTTGGCGCCCACCGTAGGGCTAAGGATAATAGTGGCTATTTGATATAAACTTCAATAACACACCCTATTTTGCACTTGTTCTTTGAAGTGTCTCTAATTTCAGGCCAAAGTTTAAAATGTCGAATTCCCGGTCAGCCCATCTGAACGTGGACGCAAATCCAGCCACCATGGCGAGAACAACAATGAATCGCCCAAGAACGAGGTGCCTCCGGTCGACCTCAACGGAGTTCTAGTCACAGACCCGATCGACTCTAGCTCGCATGTGGCCATCAATGTAAATTTTCCTACTGATCCTGAGAACATCGTCTGTAGGGAAGCCCGATTGGTTGCACGAAATACGCACGGCAGCGAAGATGACGGGATCAACTTGCAAGTGATCTTTGAGATGTTACAGGCTCAATAGGCAGCAATAGCCCAGCTCCAGAACCAAAGCCATGCCCCGAGTAGAATTAAGCCTGAGCCATCCCGAAAAGTCATCCGCAGAAATGAGCCGATCATGGAGAGACCGAATGAAATTGAATTAGGAACCAACCCCGAGATCGTAATGATGCTCGAGGAACTGACGAAACAAATAGAATCGGGAGAGAAGAAGATCGAAGCCAATGAGAAAAAGTTGGAAACCTACAACTTCAGAGTCGACCAGATTCCTAAGTATAACGGAAGTCGATCCCTATGAAGTTCCGCATGTCCGAGATTCCTAAGTATAACGGAACGACCGACCAATTTGCTGAAAACGTTCGGGGAAACTCTGTATAAGGGAGATATGATATGGTATCACAACCTGCCTCCTAATTCTATTGACTCGTTTGCTATACTTGCAGCTTTCTTTGTAAAAGCACACATTGGGGCTATCAAGGTCGAGACCAGGAAGTCAGACCTTTTCAAAGTGAAACAGAAGGATAATGAGATGCTTAGAGAATTCGTATCCCGATTTCAAATAGAACTGATGGACCTGCCTCTGGTCGCGGACGATTGGGCTGTTCAGGCCTTCACCCAGGGACACAATGTTCGAAGCTCCGTGGCTTCACAACAGTTGAAAAATAATTTGGTAGAATATCCGGCTGTTATTTGGGCCGACGTGCATAACTGATATAAGTCAAAAATTAGGGTTGAAGATGATCAACTTGGGGCCCTTTCCGGGCTCGTTTATCCAGTCAGAGCCGTCGACAGAGTCAAGAGAGATATTGATCATGAACCAAGATTGGACATGGATCGGTATCGACCATACAATGGAGACAGAAGAGGTAGTGGGTCTGGGAGAAACCCTATGAGAAATGAAAGTAGGAGTGATCGAAGTCAAAACAACCGGGGACTCATGAGCAAAAACAGTTTCGACAGGCCTATCCGGCCTAAGGAAGCGCCGAGGTTATCAGAGTACAACTTTAACATCGCCACTGCCGCCATTGTATTTGCCATCGGACGCATCAAAGATACCAAATGACCTCGACCTCTGCAATCCGATCCAAAGGGATCCTAACCTAATGTGCAAATATCATGGCACTCACGGCCACATAACAGAGGACTGTAGACAATGAAGAGAGGAAGTAGCTCGGCTATTCAACAACGGGCATCTCCGAGAGTTCTTGAGTGACCGGGCCAAAAATCATTTCAGGAATAGAGATTCTAAAAAACAGACTGAGCAGGAAGAACCTCAGCACGTCATTAAAATGATTATCGTTGGGGTCGACACTCCTAAGGGGCCGATGTTGAAGTGCACTAAAGTATCCATCACAAGGGAAAAACGAACTCGGGATTACTTACCGGAAGGGACCTTGTCTTTCAATGACGAGGACGCGGAAGGGATCGTGTAGCCCCATAAGGACGCACTAGTAATATCAGTACTCATATATAAGTCTCGAGTTAAGCGTGTGTTGATTAATCCAGATAGCTCGGCCAATATCATTAGATCGAGGGTCATGGAATAGCTCGGTCTACAAGACCAAATCGTGCTCGCGGTCCGAGTTCTAAATTGATTCAACATGGCATGTGAAACCACCAAAGGGGAGATAACATCACCGATGAACGTCGCCGGAACCATCCAGGAGGCCAAGTTCTATGTAATCGAAGGAGATATGAGGTGCAACGCTTTATTCGAGAGGCCATGGATTCCCAACATGAGGGCAATACCCTCGACTTTGCACCAAGTGTTGAAATTTCCAATGCCATGGGGGATTAAAATGATCTACGGAGAACAACCAGCCGCAAAGAAAATGTTCGCGGTCTAAGAGGCGATCCCGATATCCACACTCACAATGGAAAACGATCCAGGTTCGGTCACCAAGGAAGAAGCCAAATACCAATTACCAACACCGGCCCTGACCCAACCGGAGAAGCGGGGGACCGATGATGATGATGCTTACGGGGTTCCCAGGTTTTTTATAGCCCCCGATGATTCCGACGCTACTAAATCAACGGTTGAGGAGCTAGAGAAGGTCATATTGATCGAGTATTTGCATAATCGAAAGGTATACCTGGGCACATGGTTAAGTCCTGAGCTTAGGAAAAAGCTCATTCAATGTTTTATAGCTAACATAGATTGTTTCGCTTGGTCCCACCTTGCTATGACAGGGATATCGCCAGAAATAACCACTCACAAGCTGAGCCTGGACCCGAAGTTTCGTCCAGTCAGGCAGAAAAGGAGGCCTCAGACCGAAGTCAAACACGCATTCATCAAAGACGAGGTATCTAAACTTCTTAAAATAGGGTCCATCTAGGAGGTTAAATACCCGAATTGGTTAGCAAATATAGTGGTAGTCCCAAAAAAGGGAATAAATTAAGAATATGTGTCGACTATAAAGATTTGAATAAGGCATGCCCGAAAGACTCTTTCCCTTTGCCCAACATTGATCGCATGATCGATTCTACGGCTGACCACGAGATCCTCAGTTTTCTCGATGCCTATTCCGGGTACAACTAAATTTAGATGAACTTGGGCGATCAGGAAAAATCATCCTTCATCACTAAATACGGTACTTACTGCTATAACGTAATGTCATTTGGACTAAAAACCGCCAGTGCCACTTACCAATGCCTAGTAAATCGGATGTTCGAAGTAGGGTTCGGGAAGTTTCTCGGGTTCATGGTGTCCAATTGGGGGATCGAGGTCAACCCCGATAAAATCAAGGCCATAGAAGACATCACCATAGTGGACAACGTCAAGGCCGTACAAAGGTTAACCGGGTGTATAGCCTCTTTAGGTCGATTCATCTCGAGATCCTCCGACAAGAGCCATCGGTTGTTCTCACTGTTAAAGAAGAAGAATAACTTCTCATGGACTCCCGAGTGCTAGCAAGCCTTGGAGGAACTCAAACAGTACCTCTCGAGCCCACCTTTTCTTCATACTCCGAAGGAAGATGAGCAGTTGTACCTATACTTAGCAGTGTCCGAGGTGGCGGTAAGTGGAGTCCTGGTCCGGGAAGAGGACGGTATACAATATCCAATTTATTATGTTAGCAGAACTCTAGGCGATGCTGAAACTAGATACCCTCACCTGGAGAAATTGGCGCTCGCTTTTCTAAGCGCCTCTAGGAAGTTAAAACCGTACTTTCAATGCCACCCCATATGCGTCGTAACTACTTACCCATTGAGAAACATAAATGCATAAACCCGAACTCCCGGGATGACTAGACAAATGGGCCGTGGAAATCACCGTGTACGAAATCGAATATCAATCCCAGACTGCCATCGAATCTCAAATTTTGGCAGACTTCGTGGCTGACTTTATGCCGGCACTGATACACGAAGTCTAAAAAGCGTTGTTAAACTCGGGGACTTCATCGGGGATTTGGACCCTCTTTACGAACGGTGCTTCGAACGTAAAGGGTTCTGGACTTGGCATCGTGTTGAAGCCGCCGACAAGTAATGTAGTTAGACAATCTATCAGGAATGTAAAATTGACTAATAATGAGGTCGAGTATGAGGCTATGATTGCAGGTCTCGAACTGGCTAAAAGCTTGGGGCAGAGGTGATCGAAGCTAAGTGCGACTCCTTCCTCGTGGTAAACCAAGTCAACGGGATATTCGAGGTCAGAGAGGAATGAATGCAACGATACCTGGATAAACTGCAGGTAATGTTACATCAGTTCAAGGAATGGACCTTACAACATGTACCTCGGGATTAAAACAGCGAGGTCGACTCTCTTGCTAACTTGGGATTGTCGATCGATGATGATGAATTCAACTCGGGGGCGGTCGTACAACTCATGAGATCGGTAGAAGAAGAAGTTCACGCCGAGATAAACTCAAAAAGCCTAACTTGGGATTGAGAAACAAATATATAGAGTATCTGAAGACCGGAAAAATGCCCTCGGATCCTAAGGAATCGAGGGCTCTGCGCACAAAGGCGGCCCGGTTTAGCTTGTCTGAAGATGGTACCCTATTCAGGAGAATATTCGATGGTCCACTTGCAATATGTCTAGGACTGGGAGATACCGAGTATGTTCTGAGGGAGGTCCACGAAGGCACCTGCGGAAACCATTCGGGCGTTGAATCCTTAGTTCAAAAAGTAATCAGATCGGCTACTACTGGATCGACATGGAAAATGACGCGAAAGGGTCCGTAAGAAAATGCGACGGATGTCAAAGGCACACTCAGATGATTCACCAGCCTGAGGAACTGCTAAATTCAGTCTTATCACCCTGGTCGTTCATGAAATAGGGGATGGACATCGTCGGCCCCCTTCCATAGGCACCTGGTAAGGCTCAATTTATATTTTTTATGACTGACTATTTTTGTAAATGAGTGGAAGTTCAGGCATTTAAGAAAGTTAGAGAAAAGAAAGTCATTGATTTCATCTGGGACCATATAATATATTGGTTCGCAATGTCGGCCAAGATCGTGTGCGACAATGGGAAGCAGTTCATCAGTAGCAAAGTAAGCTAGTTTTTCGAAGATCATAAGATCAAAAGGATCCTATCAACACCCTATCACCCTAGTGGGAACGGTCAAGTGGAGTCCACGAACAAAACCATACTCCAAAACCTCAGAAAGAGATTGACCGATGCCAAAGGAAAATGGAAAGAAATCTTGCCCGAAGTCCTATGGGCATACATTACGACCTCGAAATCCAGCACCAGGGCCATCCCGTTCTCGTTGGTTTACGGCGCCGAAGCTCTAATACTGGTCGAAGTGGGAGAACCGAGTCTCAGGTTCCGATATGCGACCAAAGAGTCAAACGATAAGGCCATGAATACAAGCCTGGAACTGTTACATGAACGGCGCGAGGCCTCCCTCGTCCAGTTGGCCGCCCAAAAACAACGGATCGAGAGGTATTACAATCGAAGATCCAACCTTTGGCACTTCAATGTTGGAAATTTGGTGTTAGGAAGGTCACACTAAACACCCGAAACCCGAGTGAAGGGAAGCTGGGGCCGAACTGGGAAGGTCCTTATCAAATCATCGAGATCACCGGAAAAAGGGTCGTACAAACTCGGAGCAATGAATGGTGAGCGACTACCGAACAATAGGAACATAACACACTTGAAACGATACTATTGCTAAGTTACGAACCCATTCATTTCTTTTATTTTACATTTTGGACTAACACTTACAGGTAACCATCAAGGAACGTTACGAATTTTAGGCCTAAAAGCACACGTTGCACTCTTTTTCCCTTGAACCGGTTTTGTCCCAAATGGGTTTTCCGGCATGGTTTTTAACAAGGCAACAGTGGATCGTGCTACCTTAGAATTGAAGACTGGTTACAAACCAGTATCGAGGATCACTTCAACAGTATACAAGGCTTCTCTATGATCGGCCTCGAACACTGGGGGGCATCACCCTCGGATAATGATGTTAGCAAGGAAAGGAACTTTGTGCTCGAATTGTCTAGGCTAGATCGATAGGATTCACTGTAAGGGCCAAACGGTAAAAGAACTGTGCCCACATAGACCGCCTGAGACGTGACATAAAACATGTACACATGTGTAACCCTGTATATTGTGCACAAAAATGAAAGGGAGTTTCTACATTGCGTATAAATATTTTATCCCTTAGAAATTTTTTCTTTCTTACATTTGGTCCCCTAAAGACATCGAGCCCAAGGGCCACCTCATTCAGGGACTGTCGTCCAAGGCAGGTTCGGACGATCCGGGACAATGAGGCCTGGGGGCACAAAGCCTATTAGGCAGTGCCCGAACTTTAAAGACTACAGCCATTCCTATTCGGGGACGTTATCTTGGGTTGTCATGACCCGAAATTCCCACCTTCGGGACCGTGATGGAGCCTAACATTTCACTTGCTAGGCAAGCCAACATTAGAATAATATTAGCCATTTTAAAACAATTTTAAGTTAATTAATAACAAAAAAACAAATGAGGAAGTAAAGTATGAAATATAGTGAATAATCCATAATAATAGCGATGTCTAAATACCATCCCAGAACTGGAGTCACAAGTGCACGAGCTTATAAAATAATACAAATAAAGGTCTGAATAAAATTCAAGTTGTTTGAAGTATAATACACAACTTAGACAATATAGAAGGGGACTTCAGAACTACGAACGTTGTGCAGTTATACCTCAAGTCTCTACTGGTAGCTGTATCCAGGAAAATCTACGGTACGCCGCTGGGACCAACTCCGAAATCTAAACAAGAAGTACAGAGTGTAGTATCAGTACAACCGACCCCATGTACTGGTAAGTGCCGAGCCTAACCTCGATGAATTAGTGATGAGGATATGACAATACACGTACATAAATAACTTGTACAAGTATATACAAATATGAAGTAACAATAATATAATAAATAAAAATTTATAAATTGGGAGGGAACATGCGAAGGGGAAAGATATAATAATTTCAGCAGGAGATGTATCACTTAGCAGCCAATTAATTCATCAACAATAAAATGATAATATAAAAATGGCACGGCACCACCCTTCGTGCTTTTACTCTCATTTGACACGGCATCACCCTTCGTGCTTTTACACTCACAATTGGCACGGCAGCACCCTTCTTGCTTTTACACTCACAAATGGCACGACAATACTCTTCATGCTTTTACACTCACAAACGGCACGACAACACCCTTCATGCTTTTACACTCTTCCTTACCTTGAGAGTAATGATATAAATTCTGAAGAGTATTTAAATGCGGGGATATACACTTATCAATTAATTCAATACCAAAATACCGACTTCGCCTTCCAAAATAATCAACAATAATTAAATGAATAATAATTTCACGAATAATGATCAAATGATCAATAATAAACTTAAACAAGGATATCTTTAATTAAATAGATAATTATTCACAATAAACAAATTCCACCTGCATGCTTTGACTCAATCACAACGCATAAGTACTCGTCACCTCACATATACGTTGTACTCACAAATTAAATCATGTAGCAAATAGACAAATAAGTCCTACTCCCTCAAGTCAAGGTTAACCACGACACTTACCTCGCTTGCAACCGAATTCAAGAATCCAATAAACCTTTGCCTTGCTAATTCGTGTCCGAAATCCTCAAATCTAGTCATAAACAATTCAATATACTCAATACAAATTGTAGGAATTAATTCCATATGAATTTGCTAATTTTCCGGATTAAAATCCGAAATTCATTTTAAAAATCGACAGTAGGGCCCATGCCTCAAATCTCGAAAAACTTTATGAAATCCGGACACCCATTCCGAGACGAGTCCAACCATATAAAAATTATCAAATTCCGATGTCAAATGGACCTTCAAATCTTAAATTTTTGTTTTTGGAAAGTTTTACAAAACTTTTAATTTCTCCCATCTAAATTCAAAATAAACGATGAATATAGACATGGATTTATGAAATATAATCACTCTTGGTTATAGAACACTTGCCCAATTCAAAGTAGTGAAACAATCCCCTTAAAATCCCCTAAATCCGAGACTCAAAACTCAAAAATGAGTAAAACTGGCTAAAACCTGATTTTATGTATTCTGCCCAGCATTTTTGCATCTGCGGGCTATATTTTCGCACCTGCGGCCTCACATTTGCGAGATAAAGCTCGCATTTGTGGAGCAAGGCTACCCAGCAGAGGACCGCATCTACGGACCTTCACGTCGCAGATGCGACTGCGCAGAAGCGCGAAGGAAGCCGTAGAAGCGAGACTTCTCATTTGTGGTCTCTCAGCCACAGAAGCGACCTCGCACCTGCGGCCAAAATTGCGCAGGTGTGACACACCAGAACCAAACCTGCAATGTTTTACAAAAATGGTTCGAAACTCGTCTGAAACTCACTCAAGCCCCTCGAGACCTCGTCCAATTATACCAACCAGTCCCGTAACATAACACGGACTTACTCGGGGTCTCCAATCACATCAAATAACATCGAAATTACAATTCATATCTCGATTTGAACTTTTGAGTTTCAAACTTTACAATTTACAAAACTTGTGTCAAAATATATTAAATGAATACAGAATGACTTTAATTTTGGGACATAAGTCATAAATGACATAACGAAGCTATTCAATTTGCCAGAATCGGATTCCGACCCCGATATCAATAAGTCAACTCCGTGGTCAAACTTGAAAATCTTTAGCCTTTAAATTTCTAATTTCCGTTAAATGGTCATAACTTGAGCTAGGGACCTCCAACTTAAATTCTGGGTATACGCCCAAGTCCCAAATCATGATATGGATCTACCGAAACTGCCAAAACATTGATCCGGGTCCGTTTGCTCAAAATATTGACCAAAGTCAACCCAGTTGAATTTTAAGGCTCTATTTCAGAATTTGAGGCCAATCAGACGTGATTGGATGGGTTTCGGAATAGGTGTAGAAGTTTGAAGTTCTAAAGTTCATTAAGTTTGAATTGGGGTGCGATTCATAATTTTGATGTTATTTGATGTGATATGAGGCCTCGAGCATGTCCGTGTTATATTATGGGACTGGTTTGTGTGATTGAACGGGGTCCCGAGGGCCTCGGGTGTGTTTCGGGATGGTTTCGGATCATTTCGGGCTATTTTGGACTGGTGTTGCTGGTGTCTGGTATCCTTATTCGCGAACGCGAAAGAAGTCCCGCGTTCGCACAAAAGGAAATTGTGGGGCAGCTGGTTTAGCCTTCGCGAACGCGAACAAGTGGACGCGAAAGCGAAGCAGGAGCTGGGCAAGCCTTGGCGAATGCGGCCAAGGCGACGCGAACGCGAAGAAGAAAGGAGGAGATGGGCCTGAGGTCGTTGGCCTTTGCGAACACGAAGTGTGGAACACAAACACGAAGGAGCAAGGTCAGCTGGCCATCGCGAATGCAACGAGAAGGTCGCGAACGCGAAGAGAAATTTAGGGGCAGAGACATTTGGCCTTCGCGAATGCGAGGCATTGGTCACGAATGCGAGGCGTTGGTCGCGAACGCGAAGAAGGGACAAATGTGCTGGGTAGAATGTTTTAAAAACGGGATTTGGGTATATTTCACCCATTTTTCACACGGCTTGGGCGATTTTTGGAGCTCTTCAAGGGAGTTTTTATACCATCTAATGCAAGGTAAGTGGTTCTGTAATGACCCAGCCGGTCGTTTTGAGTATTATAATCCCGTTTCCCCATTTACTTCTCAATTTATACTCTATAGTTATTTTATGACTTACCAGGTTAGTTGATTCGGGTCCGGCAGGGATTCTGAGCGAAATGAGACACTTAGTCTCATAATTAAAAATTTAACTTAGAAAAGTGGACCGGATATGGACCTATTTGTAAACGACCTCGGATTTGAATTTTTATGATTCCAATAGCTCCGTATGTTGATTTTGGACTTAGGAGCGTGTCCGGAATATTATTTGGAGGTCCGTGGAGGAATAAGGCTTGAAATGCCAAAAGTTTAAGTTTTGTGAAGTTTGACTGAGGGGTTGACTTTTTGAAATCGGGGTCAGAATCCGATTCTGAAAATTGGAATACCTATATTATTTCATTTATGGCTTTTGTGCAAAATTTGAGGTAAATCAGACGTGATTTGATAGGTTCTGGAGTCGTTTGTAGAAATTAGAAATTTCAAAGTTCATTAGGCTTGAATTGGGGTGTAATTCATGGTTTTAGCATTGTTTTAGGTGATTTGAGGTTTCGACTAAGTTCATATAATGTTTTAGGACTTGTTGGTATATTTGGTTGAGGTCCCGAGGGGCTCGGGTGAGTTTTGGATGGTTAACGGATCATTTGTGGCCTTGGTGAGATTGCTGATATTCATTGCTGCATTTTTTAGATTTTCTCTTTCGCGTTCACGAGTGGGCCCTCGTGTTTGCGAAGAGGAATTTCAGGCAGGCAGGATTTACTCTTCGCGTTCGCGAGGGGGTCTCGCGTTCGTGAAGAAGAGCTGGGTTGTGCATCGCGTTCGCGTTTAGGGTATCGCGTTAGCGAAGGGAAAAATAGCGGGCTGGGTTTTTGCTTTCGCGTTCGTGAAGGGGAGCTCGCGTTCACGAAGAATGGCTCCGTAAAGCATCACGTTCACGAGAAGTGTCTCGCGTTCGCGAAAAGCAAATGTTGGGAAGCATATTTTGTGCTTCGCGAACGCGAGGGACCTGTCGCGTTCGCGAACAAGAGAGGTCTGGGCAGAGAGTTTAAGTTCTGAAAATGGGACTTCGTCCCATTTTCAGTTTTTGACAGATTGGAGCTCGGGAAGAGGCAATTTTCGAGAGTTTTTCAAGGAAAACAACGGGGTAAGTGTTCTTAACTCAATATTGGTTAAATTACCCGAATCCATAGTTATTTTTATCATATAATTGGTGAATTAAGTTGGAAAAGTTTGAAAGCCCTCTTAGTTTAAATTGAAGATTTGAGGGTCGAGTTGGGGTCGGATTTGGATAAAATTAGTACGGTTAGAATCGTGGTTGAATGGGCTTTCGGATTTTGTAACTTTGGTCGAGTTCCGAAACATGGGCCCCACAGGCAATGTTTGAGCTAAAAATTTGAATTTTTATGGAAAATTAGCATTTTCTTATGGAATTAATTCCAATAAATTTTATTGACTGAAACGAATTATTTGTGACTAGATTCGAGGAGTTCGGAGGCCGATTTGCAAGGCAAAGGCATAGCAGAGTAAAGAATTTCACGCTCTGAGGTAAGTAACAATTTTAAATCTGGTCCTGAGGGTATGAAACCCCGGAATTTTGTGTCGTGTGATTATTTTGGAGGTGACGCACATGCTAGGTGACGGGCGTGTGGGCGTGCACCGAGGGAATTGTGACTTGGTCCGTCCCGTGAAACTGTAAAGTTGAATAATTTGTTGTTAGCTATATTCTCTCTATGTGTTGAAGAAATTTGACTATAAATCATATTAGAAATCATGCTTAGGCTATGTGATAGTACTGTTGGGACCCACATAGGGCACATACTTATTGAATTAATTGCTAATTTCTATCTTGTGCTCAGTCATGATTTTACTTGCGTATCATATCTCATTCTTTCTTGATATTTGTCGATACATTATGTTATCTTTGTTTGGGCTGATCTTTGTGATTTCTGAGAGCCCGAGAGACTAGAGAGGTTGAGCACTGAGTAAGGTCGAGGGCCTGTCGGTGAGGTAAGGATATTATGGCACGTGAGTTGTCCATGCAGGATATTATAGCACGTGAGTTGTCCGTGCAGATTATGGTGCTTGGGCTATAGGAGCCCCTCTGGAGTCTGTACACCCCCAGTAAGCGCGGGTACCCATTGAGTGTGAGTGGTGAGGGCTGAGAGCCGAGTGATGAGTTGAGTGATTGTTGCCTGAGAGTCTGTACTTGCTTTGCATTTGTTATTGCACTTGATTGCTATCTGTCATTGTTGTGAAATCTCTAAAAGCTTTTATATCTGGATTACATGAAATTTAACTGTATAAAATTGATTTGACTTAAACTGTCGGATTTGAAAGCATGTCTATTCTTTGCTGGAATTACTGAAAGTGAACTGTAACTGTGTAGCTTGTTATTATCTTCAGTTCCTTAGTTATTATTGTTACTTGCTGAGTTAGTTGTACTCATACTTTACCCTACACTTTGTGTGCAGATCCAGGTGTTCCCGAACATAGCGGGTGTTGATCATTTCGTGCATTTGATTTTCAGGAGATTCAGATGTAGCTGTCGTGTTTCGCAGACCTTGTCTCTCTTTCCCTATCTCCCTGTTTACTGTATTTTGGTCTTAGACTATTATAGACCTTATGTTCCAGATTTGTATCCATATTAGATGCTCATGTACTCAGTGACACCAGGTTTTGGGGAGTGTTCGTGCCCGTATTTATGGGATTTTGTATTGTATTAAATTATTATATTTTCAAACTTAAGAGAAATTGTGGTTTATCAAGATTATCGGCTTGCCTAATATTGAGATAGGCGCCATCACGACAGGTTGGGATTTTGGGTCGTGACAGGTTCCCACCTATTGCAAGTTAAGTACATTGTTTATATATGGATTTAAACATGCAAATTTGTAGAAATTTGGGATTCTGAAGAAAAATCTAGAAATTGGTATTTTTGGATTTTAACCATGAAAATGGCTATGGAATTGGACGGAAATGGTATATTTGAGTTCTTGAGGTTATGGGTAACAATTTCCTCCGAATATTTCTGGAATCTGGGCACGTGGGCACAGGGTGAATTTTAGAAATTTTACCATTTTTGATAGGGTAATTTATTTAATAGTCTAATTTCGAATTATTGAGCATGTATTAATTATTTTATATAACTTTTGGATATTTTCGGATTTTCGGCACTGAATTGAGATTTTTTGCGACATTGTGATCGGGAATTGAGTTTAGTAAGTCTCTTGTCTAAACTTGTAAGGGGGAATTTGCCCTATAGGTGATCTAAATCAATAATTGTTGCTAAATGTAGGGGTTATGTACGCACGAGGTGACGGGAGTCTGTGCGTAGCTACTAATTATGCTATGTCCGGGTAGTTTAGGACTCAAATCATGAATTACTGGTGATAATTGCTCCTTTTATTTAATTAAATTACTAGAATTATATTGTAAATTGTTAGAAGAAATAGTAAAAGATCGAAACTTCATATACTAGAATTTTGTGTAAATTATTGAATTATTAATAGAGATTGAACATCCTACGTGTTAATATTATAATAACTTTTCATTCCGGAGGTTCATAAGAAAATGTCCTCCTTTTTTGTGGAGCGGGCCGAATGCCTAGGCAATATAGATGCATCTATGGATCGTGTCGCACGT
Organism: Nicotiana otophora; assembly: GCA_000715115.1. Classification (NCBI taxonomy): domain Eukaryota; kingdom Viridiplantae; phylum Streptophyta; class Magnoliopsida; order Solanales; family Solanaceae; genus Nicotiana; species Nicotiana otophora. Next base: position 204,167 of record AWOL01S0013210.1, on the reverse strand, counting down.
CCCTCGGCAGTGTACACGACACTCTGGATAGAGCCGAACGACCTCGACAGACATCGTGCCTAATAATAATAATTACACGATACCTTGATAGTTTATTGCAGCTTGTGAAGCTAATTAATAAATTGAAATTTATTGGAATTGGAAGAATTAATTATCTCTGTTGGTTAAAGAAAATTATTGTTATTTCTATAAATCATGTTTATTTAAATATTTCTATTTAATATTATTGACCTATAGTGAGTGTTAAAGTCGACCTCTCGCCACTACCTCTTCGAGGTTAGGCTTGATACTTACTGGGTACACGTTGTTTACGTACTCATGCTACACTTGCTGCACATTTTTGTGCAAGTACATATATGTCTAGTGGCCTTGTAGGCGTAGAGGTATGGTTAAATGCAGGGACTTAGGTGAGCTGCATTCTATATTACGACCCGCGGCCAGTAGAGTCTCCTTCAGAATGATTTATATTTTTCCTGTCTAATTTGTATTCCGGACAGATACCGTATTTTATTTTACTCCCTAGTTAATGCTCATGCACTTGTGACATTGGGTTTTGGGAGTGGTTATGGGTTGTGTAGTAATTTAGTTGCTAAATATTTATCATTTACTCTATGAGTACTACCTTTACTATTTAATTGAAGGAAATTTCGATTTAAAAATACTAAAATGAGTAATTAAGTTAATTAATTATGGTTGGCTTCCCTGACAGCGGTGTTAGGCGCCATCACGACCTTTAATGGATTTTGGGTCGTGACAACATGGTATCAGAGCTTTAGGTTCACTTAGGTCTCACGAGTCATGAGCGAGTCTAGTAGAGTCTTGCGGATCGGTACAGAGACGTCTGTACTTATCTTCGAGAGGCTACAGGGCTGTTAGGAGTACTTCCCTTCTTGATTCCTCATCGTGCAAATTGATTCCTTTGAGGCTTATGCCTTCATTTCCTTACTATTCAATCTTATGCGACATGAATCGCTTGTTATAAATTGGGAATCGAGGAAGTTTAATGGTACTACAGATATGGTGCAGGATGTTTCTCCCTGCGTATTTGATTGGGCTATTGTCGTCGCCTTGCGGAAGGCCGCTCTGTCGTTTCAACTCAGTATCAGTATTACCTAAGGTTTTGAGATTTGGCATTGATTGTTATGACAATTCATGCGTTGCTATCGCACAGTGTTCTTGTAATGGTAGGATGCTTGTCTATGCGTCGAGGCAGTGAATGACTTTGAAATATGTTTTACTCAGTGCATGATTCAGAGATTCAGTATTTTATTTCCGGCGGAGGAAAGGCAATCGGACACGAGCGCTCAGGTTTGAGTCGTGACAATAAAAAAATTAATGTCAACCCCAGGACAGCAACCCTAAACCCGACAAAACTCACAAATTCTGACAACCCATTCGAATACGAGTCCAAATATATAATTAGTTTCCAAATCCAACCTCAATTTCATGTTCAAAACCCCAAAATTCATTCTCTTGAGTTCAAGTCAAAAGCCCCAATTTATTCTCTTTAAATCCTAGATTTAGTTATAATAATCCATGAAAAAATAAAATATATAATCAAAATAAAGATAACATTACTTACCTTCATGATTTTGGTGTTTATTTTCTCCAAAATCATCTTATTTGTGCTCCAAGAACTCAAAAAGTAAAGAAAATGAGCTCAAAATCACGAAATTGGACACTAAATACTACTGTCAGGCCTCCTTCTTTGTGATTGCGGTCACCAACCTCGCAATCGCGATTCCAAAAATGCCCAACACAATTTTACCCTTCATGATCGAAGCCGTGAAGCTCCGCGATCTTTATGAACAAACTTCACTAGAACTTTCTAAACTCTTTCCAAATAGCCTATGGTAAAAGGGCCATAACATTTTGTGCAGAACTCTAAATGACAAACGTTTGACTTTCTGAAAATTAGACACTAAGGTCTACAACTTTCATTTTTGGATCACCTCAAAATTCATTATAGATAGCAAGATATAAGCTCCCGAAATCAGCCTAGTGAAAGCAAAAAATATTTCTTCGTGATCGCGAACTGTCCTTTGCGAACGCGATTCACAATTCTAGAACAACATTTTACTCTTTGCGAACATGGCCCAGAGTTTGCGATCGCGATGTACACACCTGTAGCCAAAAACTAGCAATTGAAAAGGGCCAAAAAATGGTCCGAAACCACCCCAAAACTCACTCGCGTCCCTCGGGACCTCGTCCAATCATACCAATAAGTCCATATACCTAATATAAACTTATCCAATAGCTCGAAACATCACAAATAATATTAAAACCAGGAATCAAAGATCAAGATCAGTCTCTTAACTTCAAAACTTCAAACTTCGTCGAACGTGTCTGAATCCTACCAAATCAACTCGGAATGAAATTAAATTTTGCACACAAGTTTCAAATGACAAAACGGACCCCTTCCAAGTCCAAGAACCAAAATCCAAACCCGATATTCATAAAGTCAACTCTCGATCAAACTTAGAAAATTTCTAAACCTTCAAATTGCCAACTTTCGCCAAAACGAGCCAAATCAACCTAGGAACCTCAAAATTCAAATCCGGACACACGCCTAAGTCCAAAATCACCATAAAAACCTATTAAAAGTATTAAAACACGAATCCGAGATAGTTTATACAAAAGTCCAATATTGGTCAACTCTTCAACTTTAAGCCTCAAATAATGAAAATTTCTCACCAAATCCATCCTGAATCTTCCGAACATCGAAATCAACCATAAACGCAAGTCGTAATACATCATATGAAGCTACTCAAGAGTCCAAACCATTAAACGGGATTCCAATGCTCAAAACGACCGGTTGGGTCGTTACATTCTCCCCCACTTAAACATATGTTTGTTCTCGAACGTGCCAAGAAACTCTCCAAAGCCATCAAATCACTGTATAAACTCACCATACACATACCCACTGGTGATTCCACGTTACCTCAATCCATATAGGCCTGCCAACAACACCTATCTGAAGATCGTTTCTTTAACCTTAGTCCATAAAACTTAACACCCAATCTCTAATATCCGCAATTCATTATAAGACCCGAATCTCGCGTCTATACACTATATAAGTCTAAACAAGCTGCATTAAGCCATAATCATATTCCATCATACTATCACACATTACCACATAACTAACGTACTCATAGTAATATCTTCCGACCACAATAGCTGCTTATTACTAAACCCGGTACCGGTAATATAACCTATATCAAAGAAAACCTTATTTCAAACCTTCACAACATTGTTAATGATGTATGAAATATGTAGAACTCATAACCACTCACCCAATCAACATGTCGTGGAGTCCTCTCATTTGACAAGAATCATTGTCAAACTCTAAGTTGATAAATGACATTCTTATCCAAACATACCTTATCTAAGTTCGATTTCATTAATTTCAGGTCCAATGATCTCATCTCATCCAGTACAAGCTATTCGATCGACAAGCCACACCAAATGCCACCTAGTCACATACGACTCAATTCGTACCCAACAAGCAATAACTTGAATATAACCGAAGATGGAAAGAGAACAAAATAAGAAGACTATCTGACAAGTTCAATAGGTACAATCCTAACGGTACCATACTATGAATCCATCCCACAAGGGAGAAGCAAAACACACGAAATAACCACAAAGAATCTTATCCTAACATAGCCTCACTGCGGCACGTAGCCCGGTCCAAGCATACCGATCCACATGGAATACCCATCGAGTCATAATGCTCACAATCAATAACCACATGTGTATCAATAGCAAACACGCAAAATGTATGACCATAACCGTAGAGAAACGGATAACAACATATACCACCGATGGAAAAAGCATGACTAAGGTGTAATAAGCAACTCAACATCCCAAGCGCCATCTCGCTCTAAATCACGCCACCACGACTGAACAGAACCACATCATACGTGTGAATAGCCAAGCAGTCTCACAACTCGTCGTAGCATAAGAGAGCAACATATGAAATAAATCAAGGTACAAATAACATCTTTCTGCCAGATGACAAACCCACAGTAAATGATGTGCAAGAGTGAGTAAACTCGATCCGATGACGGATACACATTCTCATTAGGCCTACAAATAGGCCCCAAATCAATCCGGATCATCCTAAAATAGGTAAATAACCTTCCAAAAATCCATAGTAACCTATCCATAACACACACCATCAGTTGTGTAACTCTTAACATATCTTCATAGTCCACAATCAAGGAATAGTTTGGCTCTGAGAACATCCAGTCTCTAAACCTCAAGAATACATGAATCTCCATATCTGATCTCAACTACACCACTCAAATGACTGACACATCACTCATACACAATCATCTCACAAAACAATACTCACATAAATCTTTTGCGCCGCTTAGCAAAAATCTGAACATTAGTAGACAACATCTAGGAGATTACCGTAATACTAGTCAAGCATCTGCAAGTGATAACACAATGCGTCTCCTAATACGCATAACCCTCAAGCGATACAAGGTAGTACTAACATCCTCTAAACATCTGAAATCTCCCATGTCGTCTAGAACTCAAGACCTTCTTTTCAAAAATGAACCACAACCTTGCCCATGAAATCTCAATCCCATATGGAGTACCACCTCTATCTTGCTATCATATGAAAACACAAGGATCCCACTATCAACTCTAAATCACAAGTAGGATAGACATCTCATTAACCCAAAACCTTCTACTAACTCAATCCCGTAGAACAAAACTACAACACGTAACGAACTCCCCATTCCTATAGAGTACATCAATCGCAAGTCGTGGTCAAACCATCGCAACTCTTCAGAACCCATTTGCACATAATCTAGTCATTAGAACTAAGTCCCTCTAAATCAACCAAGTCATGTAGACTGCTAAAAACAAGAGTACCTAAGCATGAATATGCCTACACTGAAGAAACCTTTAATGAATCGAAGTTGTTTCTTTCTCCTTTCTAATACTGTAATGTAGAATTAATAATGATATAAATGCCACAAGTCTCGGCACCATCCAATGCAAGCCCAAGTCATATCCATACGCAACAACGAGCATCCTTAAATGCCACATTTGAGTCCTGAGACCATTTGAACCTTATGGAAAGTCATTCACCTTGCTCTAATCCCCAATGCGCAGCCAATATGCACCGAACAACCTGCGCTCCACTAGTACATGCATGTCCAAAAGAAATAACCGAGCGATCTCATTTTCTTGCCCACTATATCCACAACGAGTATCAAAACTGAATTACCCCAAGACATCCACATACCCATAAGGCATAGTACATTGTATGTCCAACTGATCCCATGATTAAAATCTTCCTCGATGAAATCTTTCTCAAATCATAGCTAATCCACAAGCGTCCCTTAGTTCAGAGATTGGTATAACACATGACTATGCAATCCAATCGTAAATAGCATACTCCCCCACTTGGCTCAATGCCATAGAACACATCATCTGTAACCCACAACACCCTTCCTTTGGTGTCCATCCAAAGCATCACAAGTCATCAGTGCATCGCAGATACTGAGTGTGCAACCTCACATACGAGTGATAACAAGAAAATCAAAGATACAGGCTTCAAGTTGAAACTAGACCACACGATAAGGAGAGAAAGATGAGAAGTTTCCTAGATGCCCTGTAGCCTATCGAAGATAGGTATGGACGTTATCAAATCGATCTGCAAGACTCTACTAGACACTTTCTCATGACTCGTAGAACCTATGAACCTAGAGCTCTGATACCAACTTGTCATGACCTAAAATCCCACTAAATGTCGTGATGGCACCTAACCCAACCCGCTAGGTAAACCAAACTGCATAAGCTACTACTACAAGGAAAAATCATCAATTTTATAAATAATACTGCAAAAGATTTATACAACTACCCCAAGGATTGGTAGTACAAGTCATCAGCCACTATGATTTAGATTTTAAAACTGATATGAGAAATAAATACGCTCTTGAAAGTTACATAAATAGAAATGAAATCCTAAGCTACCATGAACAAAAGGTAGCATTAATCTGGTATGCATGTACGTCTTAAATGCAAAGCTCCGTCTTCACAACCACTTAGCTCCAAATTCTACACGTAAGGTGCAAGGATGTAGTATTATTACATCACGGTTGGTACCCAATAAGTATCAAGACTAACCTCGGTGAAGTAGTGACGACGTTCAAGTCATGTGAAACTCACTAGTCAAATAACTTGTGCAATAAATCAAATACGATATATGTTTGAAAGTTACATAAACAGAAATGAAATCCTAAGCTACCATGAGCAAAATGTAGCATGAATCTGGTACGCTTTTACGTCTCAAATGAAAAGCTCCGTCTTCACAACCACTCAGCTCCAAAATCTGCAAGCAAGGTGCAGAGATGTAGTATGAATACACCGCGGTCGGTACCCAGTAAGTATCAAGACTAACCTCGGTGAAGTAGTGACGATGTTCAAGTCATGTGAAACTCACTAGTCAAATAACCTGTGTATTAAATGAAAAACGTAACAGAAAGTATAGCATAAAAGTAATAACAGTAATTTCATCAGAACCAGTAATAACAATTCAATGCAAGTAAAGGCCCAGTTTCAATGACAAGTTGTCACAGAGAAACACACACAAATAGCACCTCGTGCCCATATTTTTATCACAAGAAAAATAGCCACCCATATCACTCTACCTTGATAAAATCACAATAGCCACCCGTATCACTGCGCCGTGACAATATGACAATAGCCACCCATATCACTCCATCTTGACAATATCACAATAGCCACCTGTATCGCTCCGTCCTGACAATATCACAATAGCCACATGTATCGCTCCAACCAGACAATATAACAATAGTTACCTGTATCGCTCCACATAACACCAACAGTGAAATGCTACCCTTATACTCCGCACAACAAAAATCAATCCACATAATCTGTCCACATGTGCCACAATATCACAAAATAATAATACCAAAGTTTCGTCAAGATATAATCTCACAACTTATCAACAAAGTGCACAAGGACATGACAATAGCATAAAAGTGCGGGGGAGTTCAACAAATAAAGCATAACTATGGCTAAGCCAAATATAGTGATCATGATCACGTAGTCAAGGCATAGTACATTATATATCCAACCGATACCTTGTTTGAAATCTTCATTGATGAAATCTTTCTCAAATCATAGTTAATCCACAACTGTCCTTTATTTCAGAGATTGATATAACACATGACCATGCAATCCGATCGTCAATAGCAGACTCCCCCACTTGGCTCGATGCCATTGAACATATCATTGTTAACCTACAACACCCTTCCTTCGTTGTCCATCCACAACATCACAAGTTGTTAGTACATCAAATGCGATATCGAGTGCGCAACTTCACATACGAGTGAACGGAAGAAAATCGAAGATACATGGTTCAAGCTGAAACTAGGCCGCATGATAAGGAGAGAAAGATGGGAAGTTTTCTAGATGCCCTGTAGCCTATCGAAGATAGGTTTGGACGCCATCATATCGATCCACAAGACTCTACTAGACACCTTCTCATGACTCGTAGAACCTATGAACCTAGAGCTCTGATAGCAACTTGTCACGACTTAATGTCCCACAAAATATCGTGATGGCACCTAACCCAACCCGCTAGGTAAGCCAAACTGTATAAGCTACTACTACAAGGAAGAATCATCAAATTTATAAATAATACTGTAAAAGAATTTAATACAACTATCCCTTGGTAGTACAAGTCATGAGCCACTATGATTTAGATTTAAAACCCTGATATGAGAAATATATACGATATATTTTTGAGTAAAAGGTAGCATGAACAAAAGGTAGCATGAATCTCGTACGCTTGTACGTCTCAAATGCAAAGCTCCGTCTTTACAGCCACTTAGCTCCAGAATCTGCACGCAAGGTGCAGAGATGTAGTATGAGTACACCACGGTCAGTATCCAGTAAGTATCAAGACTAACCTCGGTGAAGTAGTGACGAGGTTCAAGTCATGTGAAACTCACTAGTCAAATAACATGTGCAATAAATCAAAGAGAGGCAACAAAAAGTATAGTAGAAAAGTAATAATAGTAATTTCATCAGAACCAGTAATAACAATTCAATGCAAGTAAAGGCCCAGCTTCATTGACAAGTCATCACAGAGAAACATACACTAATAGCACCTCGTGCCCACATTTTTATCACAACAATAGCCACCCGTATTACTTCGCCCTGACGATATCACAATAGCCACATGTATCACTTCGCCTTGACAATATCATAATAGCCACCTGTATCACTCCGCCCTGACAGTATCATAATAGCCACCCATATCACTACGCCCTAACAATATCACAATAGTCACTCATATCCCTCTGTCTTGACAATATCAGAATAGTCACTCGTATCACTCCGCCCTGACAGTATCATAATAGCCACCCATATCACTACGCCCTAACAATATCACAATAGTCACTCATATCCCTCTGTCTTGACAATATCAGAATAGTCACTCGTATCACTCCGCCCTGACAGTATCATAATAGCCACCCATATCACTACGCCCTAACAATATCACAATAGTCACTCATATCCCTCTGTCTTGACAATATCAGAATAGTCACTCGTATCACTCCGCCCTGACAGTATCATAATAGCCACCCATATCACTACGCCCTAACAATATCACAATAGTCACTCATATCCCTCTGTCTTGACAATATCAGAATAGTCACTCGTATCACTCCGCCCTGACAGTATCATAATAGCCACCCATATCACTACGCCCTAACAATATCACAATAGTCACTCATATCCCTCTGTCTTGACAATATCAGAATAGTCACTCGTATCACTCCGCCCTGACAGTATCATAATAGCCACCCATATCACTACGCCCTAACAATATCACAATAGTCACTCATATCCCTCTGTCTTGACAATATCAGAATAGTCACTCGTATCACTCCGCCCTGACAGTATCATAATAGCCACCCATATCACTACGCCCTAACAATATCACAATAGTCACTCATATCCCTCTGTCTTGACAATATCAGAATAGTCACTCGTATCACTCCGCCCTGACAATATTATAATAGTCACCTGTATTGATCTGCCCTGACAATATCACAATAGCCACCCGTATCGCTACACTCTGACAATATAAAAACAGCCACTTGTATCGCTCCACTCTGACAATATCACAATAGCAACCCCGATCACTCCCCTCTAACAATATCACAATAGCCACCTATATCGCTCCACATAACATCAACAGTGAAATGTCACCCTTATACTCCGCACAACAACAATCAATCCGCATAAAATGTCCATATGTGCCACAATATCATAAAATAATAATACCAAAGTTTCATCAAGTTAGAAGTTCACGACTTATCAACAAGGACATGACAACCACATAAATGTGCAGGGGGTGTTTAACAAATTAAGCATGACTATGGCTAAGTCAAATGTATCAATCATTATCACGTAGCCATAAAGTGGTTTAAGCATGTTTCATATAAGTTACTTTATCAGACTAAGGCATATTAATAGCCTACATACAATCAGGTCATAATCCATGTATAGAAACCGTGTACACGCTCGTCACCTCGTGTACAAGTCATTTTTCACATAGCACGAATAAACAATTAAGGCCAAATCCTAAGTGGTATTCCCCCCCACACAGGGTTAGGTAAGATACTTATCTCAAACAAGCCAAAATAATACTCTAAAAATACCTTCCCACACGAATCGACCTCTGAACGGCTCGAATGTAGCCAAATATAATTCAATAACATCAAATAATGCCATAGGAATCAAACCCAAATGATAAAGGTCAAATCTTTAATCAAATATTCAAAGACAACCAAAAAGTCAAACCCAGGTCTGCAGACCTAGAATCTTATAAAACTCACAAATTCCGACATTCGAATATGAGTCCAAATATATAATTGTTTCCAAATCCAACCTGAATTTCATGTTAAAAACCCCAAAATTCATTCTCTTAAGTTCAAGCCAAAACCCCCAATTTTTTCTCTTCAAATCCTTAATTTATGTACAATAATTCATGGAAAAACAAAATATATAATCAAAATAAAGATAAAATACTTACCTTCATGATTTGGGTATTTATCTCCTCCAAAATCGCCTTACTTGTGCTCCAAGAACTCAAAAAGTAAAGAATATGAGCAAAAAATCTCGAAATTGGATGTTAAATTCACTGTTTGGCCTCCTTCTTCGCGATCGCGGTCACCAACCTCGTGATCGCTATTCCAAAAATATTCAACACAATTTTACCCTTCGCGATCGCGGTCGTGAAGCCCGCGATCGCGATGGACAAGCTTCACTAGAACTTTCATAACTCTTTGCAGATAGCCTATAGTATAATGGCCTTAACCTTTTGTAGAGAACTACAAATAAAAAACAGTTTGACTTTCTGAAAACTATATACAAAGGGCTATAACTTTTATTTTTAGATCACTTTAAATTTCTTTATAGATAACAAGATATAAGCTTTCGAAATCAGCCTAGTCACAATATAATTTCTTCTTCGTGATCGCGATCTATCCCTCCGCGAAAGCGATTCACAGTTCCAGAACAACATTTTACTCTTCGCTAACACAGCCCAGAGCTCCGCGATCGAGATGTACATACCTATAGCTAAAACCCATCAATTGAAAAGGGCCTAAAAATGATCTGAAACCACCCCAAAACTCACCAGAGCCCATCGGGACCCCGTCCAATTATACCAACAAGTCCATATACCTGATCCAAACTTATCCAAAAGACAAAAATATAACAAATAATATCAAAACCAAGAATCGAAGATCAAGATCATTCTCTTAACTTCAAATCGTCAAACTTTGCCGATCGCGTCTGAATCCTACCAAATCAACTCTGAATGAAACCAAACTTTGCACACAAGTTTCAAATGACAAAACGGACCTCTTTCAAGTACCGTAACCAAAATCCGAACCCGATAACCACAAAGTCAGCTCTTGGTCAAATTTCGGAAATTTCTAACCTCCAAATTGCTAACTTTTGCCATAAAGAGTTAAATCAACCTAGGATCCTCAATATCCAAATCCGGACACACGCCTATGTTCAAAATCACCATACAAACCTATTAAAATTATTAAAATACGAATTCGAGACAGTTTACACAAAAGTCAAACATTGGTCAGCTCTTCAATTTTAAACCTCAAAAAATAAAAATGTCTCTCCATATCCATCTCGAACCTTTCAAACATCAAAATGAAACATGCACGCAAGTCGTAATACATCATATAAAGCTACTCAAGAGTCCAAACCACCGAACAGGATACCGACGCTCAAGACGATCAGTCTGATCGTTACATACATCTGATCTCGTGATTGTGAGATATAATAGTATTCTTACCATTCTCTAATATCTAGCTATATGCTCCGTTAACTCAGCTTCTAGGCATTCTTCATATTCAATTATCGTCACCTTTATGTTGTACCTTGAGACTGCGCATTTTGCTTCTTCTATTTCCAAGAAATTAATGAGTTCCTACCAAATGACTTTCAATTACCGATCTTCTTGTATTTGGGTAACTTGCCCATTATATTTCAAGGAGTTAGGGGTAAAGAACAAGGAATACAAGTAATGGCGTCGTAACGACATAACATCATCAATAATTAAACTGACTAGAGTTAGTTTAACTAACTAGACTGGTTAACTAGGTAATTGCACTACTATCTCCAATAGTCTTGTTATACAGTCAAACCTCTCTATACCAACATCTCTACATGACAGTCATTCATTATAAAACCCAAGTTTTTCTTAGAACCAATTTTTATGCTATATTTTATCACTCTATAACAACTTTTTACCTATAACAGCAACATCCATATTTATAACAGAAATGCTCTTTGTAAAATTACCCCTCTAAAACAGTGATGTTAGGCTAAAAATTCATGTTTTCTCATGTAATTTTGCCTTGCATTATTCCTCAATCTTGTTAACTTTGGTGTAAATATTTGTGACTCGAGCTTAATAATGGTGTTTATATGTGTAGGAGTCAATTTAAAGTGATTTGGCAAGCTTGCATGCAAAGTGATGTAAAAATAGAAGAATTTGGAGGGAGTATGGGTTTGGTGCCCGGGTTGGTGCCAGACACCAACCAAAACGCCAAAGACAGAATAGTGAAAAATTTCGGTATCCTGGTTGGCGCCAAGCGCCAAGCGAGATGACTCAGGGCGGATTTCGTCCTAATTTGGCTAGGACTTGGTAGTTTCGACCCTACACTCCCCTAACATGTATAAAAGGGGTTCTAAACCTATTTCTTAGGGGTTAGAAATTATTGGAGAGGAAAAAGGCTACATGAACACTTAGAAGCAACGAAATGCAAGAGTTTTTCTCTTCCATTCTTCCTTAATCTGTATTTTAATGCTTTTAATTATTATCATGATTGTTAGTATGGTTATGAGTAGCTAAACTTTCTAATCTAGGGTTTGATCGAACCTATTGGAGGATGATTTTCTACTACGTTTAATATTGATTTCCTTTGATTTTTCTTTACTTTTTCAACTATATGATTATTGTGAGCTCTCAATTGACTGCGCCTATTTAGTGTGTATTGCTTGGAAAATGGTACACATTTAGGTAGTTGTTTACCAACATCACTCCTAACGCATGTGAGAAATCAATACGGAAGGTTTAAAGGTGGGATTAGGAATAACGAAACCTTGGTGCGATCTTAGTGAGCGGTAAACTAGTGCCAGTTAGCGTAGTTCGGAAGAATACGTCTAGTAAATTGTTGTATTTTCTCGGAAGAGAATTACGACACCTAAAGTGCTCACGATCGGTAGAGAATATCTAGGCGAATTTATATGAGACGTGGCGGGGAGGATTCCGACGAGAGGGGAAATCATAACCCTAGAGCTTTCCAATCTTGTCTACAATATTTGCCTTGTTAGTATTAAAATTATAGCTTTTTAATTACCTTGCCTTTAGTTATTAAATACTCAAACCATTATTTATTATTTTTGAAGGTTGATTATTTGAATTCTTGCGAAACTAGTGGTTGTGATTAGTAGGTTAATTCCTTGTGGGACTCGACTCCGGACTTGTAAATCGGATTATATTTGCAACGACCGCTAGACCTCTTCGGAGGCATAGTTGGATGTGATCAAATTTTGGAGCCATATAGAATCTTTAAGATTACTAATAATAATTCTAAAATTATGCACACAATCATTTCCATTAAATAAAGTTTATATCTTGCATAAGATATAAGGTTTGAAAATTTGCACATGATATCTTTTCTATTTGACAAATTCCAAAAAATATTTAGATAGAAAATTTAACTATTAAACTCTTAGATTGTCTTCAAGGGAAAACTATTTGATATCTTTTTGTTGAAAATTTGGACACGAATCTTCGACAATTCAAGCGTTATATTACTATTAAGAGAATAATATCTATGAAACAAGCTACAATTACAAAGTTCTTCCACTAATCTTGAAAGAATTTATTTTTCTATGTAACTTTAAAATGTTTGTCTTAGAGTTTAAATATTTATACGTTTAGTTATTAATTTATTAATAATGTAATAATATTTTTTAATATTTAACTAGTGAAATATGCATATCTTTTATCAAATGTTGTTATAGGTGTATAACAACCATTATTATAAAAATCAAAAAATATCGGAACAAACGAAGTTGCTATAGAATTGATTGACTGTGCTGAAGTTAAAGTCCCTGAGAATCAAAGAGAAGGAATGAGTTAATTAAGAGACACCGCAAAGCTCTAATAGTCCATTAACTAGATCAAAGGAGGTAGTAACACATCAATATATTGGAGAAAGTAAACAAAGACTGTAGCTGGGTATTAGATCTTTCGTCCTTTTCCCATCCTAACCGCAGTATTTGGTAAAAGTAAAACCAACATTAATTCGTATTGATTTCAAAAGTAGAAGTCAACAAGCAAATGCTCTGTCAATAATATCAATACAGTAGAATCTTTGACAGTTGTGTTTGTATGCCTTAAAATATTTGTCTACCGTAGAAGAATGTATGTAACACCAAATAAGAAAAATAACTTGCGCCGTTACACATGGTCGTCGTAATAAGGCATTTTCTTCTGCAACTAATTGAACTGATCTTACTTTATTTAAATTGTTTCCATTAACATGTAGACATTATTACCAGCCTTTACTATTCAAATTTTTTACGAAATCTTTTCGAAGATCTATAGAAAAAGATTTTATTTCACACCAAACATTCCTTTAACAAAACTTTTGCATCATACGGCCAATAATAGTTATACAGGCAGCATAGGCAGGACTTGATATGGATCAGGCTATAGTACTTTACCACACAAACATGCTCACTAGTGGTAAATAACCATTAATCTCTTGGTTTTCAGAAGCCAGAAGCAACCCAAAACCAATATTAAATTGATATATAACAAAAGATTTTGCTACGAGAGGGATTACATATAATTTAAACTCTGTAGTTAATTAATTAGGATATTCCTCTCTGTTAATTTAATTGACCTCTAAGTATGTACGGGCAAAATATATATGCCACCAACTTTGTTCATAAAGGTTGACTCCGAGCAACATTATCCAAAGTTAGTGACGCTGTATATACCTATGGGACCACCAATTATCATATCTTTTTTGTGTATATATATATATATATGAATATGAATGTGACATAATAGGAATTAAATAAAGAGTATAGCATCCAAAGTATGGTTGTTATAGTGGAGCAGGAAAAGAAGTTTCTAACGTCACTTACCACCTCATACACTTAACTACTCCTAGATATTTGATGTATATGTGAAGCAAATGAAAATTTTGGAGAAGCATACGTTGATCTCAAATATATCTTTCTGTTTTTGTCTAAGAACCTCGTGTCCTATATATGGATTTTACGAGTTATTTAATATGCAAGTTGTTTATCTATTTCTAAGAAATGTTTATTAGAAAAGAAGTGTACAATATCAGTACATATCCCTGGATTCCTTGACGAAAAAAGTGTATGGGGAAAATTTACAAAAAAATAGAAGATATTCCATGGAGCATGTAAAAGAGCGAATTGCCACTTTACTTCCTTAATCTTTTAGGGGTTGTTTGGTACAAGAGATAAATATAATAATCTCGGAATAAATTTTAAAAATATATTTATCTCATATTTAATTATAGATATTAGCTATGCCAGGATATTGTTTCCCTACCCTAAAAGTTAACGAGATAAGGTTAAATACAGTAATGTCCTCAAGTTGTTATTTGAAAATGTGGAAGTAACACCAGCTCGGAAAAGCTCTTCAAGACTAGCAGAAACCCTTAAAGAGAAATATTTCTTTCTAGTCCCAAACATATTCACACTACTATCATTTGAAGAGTTAGATAATATATATCTACACTAATTGAACCTTTATATTATATTTTAATTCTACATAGTATGATTTACATTATTTTTTTATGTAATTTCAAAATACACAATTTTATTCAAAACATTTAAGAAATCAACGCTGATTTCACACGTACAATTATATAAATTGACTTAGGTACTGCGAATCTGTTATTATTTTCAAAGCTAAGAGAGTAGTATGTTAAACAATATTACTATTGCTCACAACAAAAAATAGAAAGAAGAAAATGGCAACTACTGAAAATACGTTTAATGTTGCAAGCCAAATAATTTAACTTTTATATACTAATTGTGTAAAAGAAATTTTACACAACCAGGTCAGCTAAAATAAATTTAGCTAAATATATAATTGTCCATAGAAAACAAGATTAGTAACTAAAAATGTAAGACAGATTAATTAGTACCATAAGTTAAAATACTAGTAGAAACATTCTTTACACCATTTGTGTATATCAAGTACAACAAATAGCATCTCTATTACAAGTGTTTTGTATACGTTTCAGTTTTCTTTGATCTCCAATTCAAACTTTAGTTCTCTTTATCATACTTTTTCCAAACCACCAATGAAATGATATTTGCATATATTTTCACACCAGAAAAGTACACAATTTCTTCAATTTGATTCGCCCAAACTCAAGTCGACATAGGTGACATTTTTTCCCAATTCTTTTATTACAAAATGGACACCTTTTTTGCATGAAGACAAGTACGTAGTTGACAAATCAAGCAACAAAAACAATCCCATAGAAAAAAGATTAGAACAACAATACCCTATTTAGTAGAGTGGTTGGAGCAGTTACAGAAAGAATGTCCTTGCCTCATTGTGGATAATCAAGGAAAACTAAATTGTACATACTTGATTAAATTAATTAAAAACCCCTCAATTATTTTATCTTTATTAATTACCTTTATCTAATCCTCATATCTTCCTTCTTATATTTCTCATCAACTTCTCCATCTTTTTTCCTCACCAAATCATGAAGGACTCAAAATCTTGGAGACCCTTTACAGCAAACTGCTGTTCTGTCGAAGATCAAACCATTTTTGGAAATTTTAGCAGGTGCAAGACCTCGAAATCGGAATTTTCAAAGAACATAGCTCCATTGCCATCTTTTCGTAGGTTGTCATTCTCGGATTTGAGCAGATCATCATCAACTAGGATTAATGAGGATCTTGCACAATCATTTGGACCAGACTTATTTGATTTTCAGTTGAGTGAACTGCGTGCCATTACGCAGAATTTCTCGACTAATTACTTGCTTGGTGAAGGTGGTTTTGGGACAGTGCATAAAGGTTATGTTGATGAGAATTTGAGGACTGGTTTGAAATCTCAAGCTGTTGCTGTTAAGCTTCTTAATATTGAAGGACTTCAAGGCCACAGGGAATGGCTGGTAAAGTTACCTATTTCCTCCTTTTTTTTCTTCTTTTTTCTTAACAATTTTAAGTATATTGTAGAACTTGTCGAAGTTTCAGATTATATCTTTTTATTTTAGTAATATATATTAAGAAAATACTGTTTTACTGATGTCAATAAGAGACAGGAGCTCTTAAAAAAAACTGAAATTCCGGACTTACCGAGTATAAGATTAAGCATGGACTTCACAGTTTTATTGGGGTCCACAGGAGTTCTGCTAAATAATTGGTGCTTGTTTCTTTTTATTTTTGTATAGGCAAAAATTACTAGTAGGAGCTAAAAGGTCAAAGCTCAATACAGAATCTTTTGTTTTTTCTGTTTGTTTTTTAATAATTAAGGTATGCTTTCAATTATTTAACAGTTATATGTGTTTTTGGGTGATAGGCGGAAGTAATATTTCTAGGGCAGCTAAGGCACCAAAACTTAGTAAGATTGATTGGGTACTGTTGCGAGGATGAAGAGCGCCTCCTTGTTTATGAATTCATGCCTAGAGGCAGCCTTGAAAATCATCTCTTTAAGAGTAAGCTCCATTTTTCTTTAGCAAAACCTAAATTATTTTTCAATATGACTCGAGAAGTTAATTAGAATAAACCATAAGGCATATATAGTTACTTACAATATCTTTTATAACAATTTTGTCTAATCAGAATTTGATTTTCTGACCTCTTTATAACTTGCAACAAATTGCAGGGTTATCAAACTCACTGCCATGGGGTACAAGATTGAAGATAGCAATAGGAGCAGCCAAAGGCCTTGCTTTCTTGCATGGTGCGGAAAAACCTGTTATTTACCGTGATTTCAAAACCTCCAACATTTTGCTCGATTCTGTATGTAGTCCTATTATTTTACCCTTTCCTCTTTGTATTTATACCTTCTTGTAGTTTTCATTCATTTGTTATTTGGACTAACAACAAGTTTTATTTGCTAATAGTTTTTTCTTCTTCCCTTCTGTGCCATTTTTTCAGGACTTTACTGCTAAATTATCAGATTTTGGGCTTGCACATATGGGTCCAGAAGGTTCAAACACCCATGTCACTACTAGAGTAATGGGCACTTACGGATATGCAGCCCCTGAATATGTTAGCACAGGTACTATTATGATCTACATTTTGTACACGTGTGCATTCATTTATTTGGTGCAAATAACGAGTACAACAAAATTTATTCCTTACAGTAGATGCTAACATGTCACTATATAGTTCAATCCTCTCTTTATCCTATTTTTATTTAAATACACTAAGGTGTAACTTTTTCATGCTCCACTTGTGATGTAGGACATCTTACTACCAAAAGCGACATTTACAGCTTTGGAGTGGTCTTGCTAGAACTAGTAACAGGAAGAAGAGCAATGGACAAAACAAGACCAAAGAATGAACAAAACTTAGTCGATTGGACAAGGCCTTACTTGTCAAGTAGTCGAAGATTGCGTTG
This sequence comes from Nicotiana otophora, assembly GCA_000715115.1. Classification (NCBI taxonomy): domain Eukaryota; kingdom Viridiplantae; phylum Streptophyta; class Magnoliopsida; order Solanales; family Solanaceae; genus Nicotiana; species Nicotiana otophora. The sequence continues at coordinate 185,929 of AWOL01S0013210.1, read as the reverse complement.
CATAATGGACCCTAAACTTGGAGGACAATATTCAGTGAAAGGAGCAAAAGAAATGGCCCATTTAGCTTTACAATGCACAAGTTTGAACCCAAAGGACAGGCCCAAAATGCCAGCTATTATTGAAACCTTAGAAAGCCTTCAACCACTAAGGGACATGGCTGTGGCTTGTGGACAATGGCCACCCTCTCCAAAATCAAGCAATAAGTATGTTGTTTATTCTCCAAAAGGCAACAAGGACAGCAAAATAGTGGTTATCAAGAATTCTCGTATGGCTTTTCATAGTAAGAGCAAGTAAATTTCTTTACGAGAGATTGTGCTTTGGTATAATTAAGTATCTATATATGAATATTGTATCTAAAGTATATATGGAGTACTTGAGGTGAAGTTTAACTTGTTTATGTAAATAAATGAAAGCAATAAGGTTTTTAATATACTAAATCTTCTTTATAGCGATGCGATAGTGGTGGAGGTATTTTGACACACTCGTTTCAATTTTTGACATAAAGCTATCTCTTTTGGCATGAATAATTATGGAATAAAACTAATTCGTTCGCGTTATTTATACTAAGCATATCAATTTGCCATGGGTAAATAGTAAATTGATAAGAAAATACATATTAAATTGTTGTGATTAAGTGATAAACGTGTATATAAAAGATACACATTACATAGTCATCGAAAACAATGCCGGGATATATACTATTAACCATGAATTTTAGTTTGGAGACCAAAATTTAGTTTTTTCTATAAAAGCATGGAAAATCAAGATGCTGTTTTCGTAAAGTGATTATTCAAGTTAATTTCCTTTTATTTTTATTGTATTATGCTACATTTTAGGAAAACTTACATAGTATAACTAACTTACACTATATTTATCATATTAAATACACTTTAAAATAATTAGAATTTATAGCTACATTTTGGGTTGTACACTCTCTTTGGATCATTGTTATCCATCGTTTCATAATGTATTGTATTGTATTGTATCATTTTATGAATACAATATTTGGATAGATTGTATTGTTTGTTGTTGTTAAATAAATACAATATCGTATTGTATTGTAACTGATAAGTTTACTAAAATACCCTTACTTATTTTAAATATTAAATTTATCAAGAATTACGCATAAAAATAATTTAATAAAAAATTTTTCTACTAAAATCAAAGAGTAACTATCATTAGAGAAATAATAATAAAGAACGATGATAGAGAAATGAACGAAGACACCGTGCAGTTGGCAGAACAAGGGATCAAAGACAAATAAGTACTAACACTTTGCACGCTTGAAAACAACTAATAGTATATAGCTAATGAAAAATTAAAGTAATTAAAATTGGAGTTAAATTCAAAATAGGAGAAAAACGAAACAAAAAGAAGGCAAAACCTATTCTTACTACCTTTGAGTTGGAGTTGGGAATAGTATGTAGCGGAAGGAAAAAAGCGATGAATACAATGTAGGTTAAAGGTTGGAGATTTGAAGTTAAAAAGTAAAGGGTAAAACATAATTTTAAAATAATAAGTTAGGGCATAATTGAAAAGAAAAATAGTAAACAATCTCACCACACTAAATCAGTTGTTTAAAAAATGGAATTTTTTATTGTTCCGAAATAATGAATTTAACAATATAATACAATCAATTTTGACTAAATAATCAAAACAAACATTGTTTAGGGATAACAATACAATACGATACAATGAATTACAACCATCCAAACAAGCTGTTATAGCAAATAGCCCAACAAGCAACCCCGCCGAATCGAGGGAATAATAGGCCACTTCCTATATCCTTTGTTTTCCTTATTCAGATCTATCAAATGAAGCGGCAATTCGACGGCGGAGAAATCGATTGCGCTAATTTCACCGGCGACAATGAGTTTAAGAAGAAGATGATGCAAGTTATAGAGTCGGAGGAAGAGAAAAAAAAAATTGCCGATGAAGCGATAATTCGACGATGGAGCGGCTTTGGGAGCTGACTGTATGTTGTCTGTATAGATCTGAGTAGTCTTTTTCTTCTTCTTTGTATTTATCTTTAATGTATTTCTTTGTCTGCGAGAGAGAATAGCATGCATAGATCTGGGTTATCTTCTTCTTCAACGAACGTATATTGTATGTATCTTTAATGGCAAAACACGGTATGTTGTATGTATAGATCTAAGCCATCTTCTTCGTTTACTTTGTATGTATCTACACTGCATTTTGTTATATGAGAGAAAAAACAATCTGTTGAGCTGCGTTGATACAGTAAAATCTTAGTCGCGTTCTATTTTTCTTCTTTGTATGTATCTACAATGTATTTCGTTGTATTAAAAAAATACAGTCTGTTGAGCAAGCACATACATCTTATCGTGGTTGTATGCGTTGACATAGCAAAACTGAGCGAACGCATACTAACTTGTTTATCCGAAAAACGGATAGCAATTCAATTTATACGTAGTTCTAAGGATACGTGGTATAACTTGGTACAAATTGAGAAAGATAAGTAAATGAATATCGAAATTAGCTGTAAAAGAAAAATGAATGCAATCCGAATGAATTAGTTAGCCTAAGCCTTCAAATTTTATGACCTTCAAATTGAATGGAGAGTGATTGATAGAGGAACAATATGACTAAATATCAAAGCCCAGAAAAGGATAGTATTTGCTCTATATTCTGTAAATCTAGAATGAATCTGACCCCTTTGTACAAATGATAACAACCCTTAATATAGTGGAGAAATCCTATTTTAGATATAATTTAAAATACATATGGGGGATCCCATGATAGATTAATTAATTAGTCTCTCCTTGATTTGTGCCATAGTTTCCACTGAGATTCTCCCCTTAATTGGGGCTATAACGGTTTTTTTGTTTCTTGGCTCGATCCTCGATCTTGATTGGTCTCTATTTGTTCGACCTCGATTTTGGCCGATCTCAGCCTTGATCGGTCTCCGGGTCTCGAGCTCGATCTTGGATGATCTCAATCTTGATCGGTCTCTGGGTCTCGAGCTCGATCTTGGCCAATCTCGATCTTGATCGGTCTTTGGGGCTCGAGCTCGACAACCTAACTTCGCATCATGGCTCGATATTACGATGATGAACCTCGGTCCATTATGTTCCAATCTCGAAGGACAAACTCGATTTTGACCATATACAGATAGTCCCCTCATTTCTCGGAAAGAAGATAGCGAGAAACGATATGAATTTTCGAACTCCGGCTAGATGAGCAATGACATCAGCGACGAGCCCGATTGTGATGTATGCGACAAACACCCTGTCGGTTCAGTTACCAAGGCATTAAATGTGCGTCAGTCAATGATCGGCCACTACCAGTTTTGAACCGTCATTGTAAAACCGATAAATAGCCCCCTTCTTCATTATTTCAAACTTTTACTTTCAAATCTTTTTCACTCTAATCTTCATACTTCTTTGCCTTCTCCAAAGCTTTCTCTCTTCGTTTCTTTGCTTCTTTTTCTTAAAATATCAAATACTTCAATCTTCATTCTTCTTTGCACACAAAAACTAAATGGCCAAAACATCTAAAAATATTCTGTAGAAAGAGGTTGCTTCCTTATCTCGGCCGGCCGGCGAGAAGCCAGTGGTGGAGCCACGCCCTAAAGAACTTATTCCCGGGGTATGTGTCTTTGATTCCGACTTTAAGGTCAAAAATCTCTCATCAGTTCCTGGTCGATGCGAGCCGGTATTTAGATGCATATGCTCGATATCCAAAAGCCTCTTTGATCTGGTGAAGAAAGATTGTAACTGGGAAAACAAACAGGTTGTGATACCGACACTGGAAGAAGCAATCACCACCCACGTGGAAGGGTTTCTGAGTGTTTACACTTATCCTTTCACACTGGGTCCCCTCGATCCGGTCATCGTAGACTTCTGCAAAAAATACCAGGTAACCCTCGGCTAAATTCACCCTTCTTTCTAGAGGATCGTGATACTGCTCCGTTTCTTCGTGAGCAAAATTGACGGGCTTTCTTCACCCTTGACCACCTCATAAGATTATATAGCCCTCGACTCTATTGAGGTGGGCTGATAAAGCTTCAACACCGGGCCACCAAGGCACTTATCTCGAGTATAGATTAAGACAAAGATCGGGGCTGGATGGGCCGGTTCGTTCGGGTAAAGTACACGGACCTGATCCCGGCTAAGTGCATGCTATTTCCCGAGAAATGGAATATGAAACGTACGTATGATTCCGTCTTTAATTTCTGTTCGTTGTTTTTACTTCTTCATTATTTCTTATCAGTGTTTTTCTCGATGCAGCTGTTGCTTGGATGTCGGGTGCGGTTTTCCACCTCGAGAACTGGGTCAGGAGCCTGGTTTCGACGTCAACATATGCCGAGTGCGCATGGCACGATTTGTCAAAGGGCCGGTGGGAGGATCGTACTCATGGTAAGCCTTCTTCCTGATTTATCGATTTGCCTATCGTTCAAGCATCTTTTCAAACATGAGTTTATTTACTTTCTCCTTTTGTAGGTCTCGAAAAGGATGCGACTATGAGACCCCGTCCGGTATGAAGAAGTTTTACCACATATCTCGAAACCGGTGAAGGAGAATAAGAGAAAAAGGGCCTCGAACTCCGAGTGTCAAAAACCCAATAAGAGAACAGCCCGTAAACCCAAGGGGAACAGAATCCCACTGACTATAGAGGCAGTCCAAAGACTAAGGGAAGAAGAAGAAGAAGATAATTCTGGGCTGGTGGTCCGTGCGTGAGTTAGCACCAAGATTTGAAAAACTTCGGAACCGGTGGGAGTTGATACTGCTCCGTCTAGGCTTGATGAGGTCAAGGAGGAGACTTCGGCCCAAGTTCCCGAGCCGAGGGGAACCAAAGATTCTTTACCTCGGGGCGAAGAGACCGTTGAAGAGGCGGTGGATGCCGGTGCAGAAACTGGGCTTGAGGCTCCCCAAGACGGAGGCGGCACCCCAAAAAACCTGCTTGGGGTAATAGAGATCGGGGATTCCCCCTCGTTTCCTTCATTTTCCCAGTCGATGATACGCGACGCTCAGGCCGTGAAAACTTATCACGGGGAGGGAGCCCATGGAGAGGAAGATCCTTTCTGTGGTTATTTTCGGTCCGAGTGACTTGGAGGCTCCGGAGAAAAGCTCGGGCGAGGTGGGAGCGCCTTGTCTTTTCAACGAAGCCCAACAGGCCTTGAACTGGGTAAGTTCATATTTTCTTTGCCAATTTTCATACTTGTATTTTTCTTCCCGTGTATAATACCTTCTTTCTATTTTTGTAGGCTTTTGTGCTTCATCATGAGGTTTTCTTCCGATACCGAGGGGAGCTGCTTACTGAGGAGAGAGATGCCTTCAAGCTTTTCAATGAGCAGAGAGAAGGGGAATCAAAAGGACTTCAGGCTGAGCTCGAAGCAGCTCGGAAAGAACGAGTGGCCGAGCAGGTAAAAAGAATCTTTGAAGTTAATGACACTGACGCGGGTGTGATGGCTAATAGTTCAGTCCTACAGGTCCAGCAAAAGCTCGATGTGATCAGGCAGCTTCGTGGGGAAGTAGACGTAGTGAAAGTGGAGGCCGAGGTGTGGAAGAAGAACATGGACCGCCTTTTCTCAGAAAAGGAGGCTGCCCGAGCTCAACTGGCCTCGGCTGAGACCCAACTCCAAAGCTTGAAAGAGAAGGTCTTGGTGCAAGCCAAGAAAATCGAGGAATTCCAGTCTCGGTTGGGTTCAGCAACTTCCGATCGAGAGAGGCTGGCCACAGAACTTGCAACGGCCAAATTGGAGGTCGACATGGCCAAGGCTAATGCTGATGCAATGGTGGCCGTCTATCGGTCCGACGGTAAAGCTGCTCAGGTTCGAGCAAAGAAGGTTGCCGAGGTTGCTCATGCTCGAGCAAACTGGGTTGCCGAGCATGCTAAATGCCAGTCTCGAAGGGAGACTCTTGATGAGATATATTCTCGTGGCTTCGATCTTACAGCCAAGATCGAGAATGCTAAGAAGCTTGAAGCCGAAACTAGAGTGTTGGCCTTTCCTGATGCTGATAATTCTGGGAGTATGAGCGGATCTGAAAGCGAAGGAGGCCTCGAGGGCGAAGATGTTGCTCCCGGAGAAGACTAAGTCCTTTAGGATTAGTATTTTTTGTGTTTCTTTTAAGACCGTCTTGGTCTTTTGTAGAGAGATTTGATCGGGCCATGCTGCCCTTGTAAATGATTTTTGACA
>AWOL01S0013210.1:99354-178373 GCA_000715115.1 Nicotiana otophora | reverse complement strand
TATATATATATATATATATATATATATAAACTTTCTTCCTTTCTGCCTTATAAAATTATGAAGTTGTATTCTAAGGTCCGAGGTTTAGACAATTTGATTGAAACCGAACTAGTATAGCCCTTAGGCTTTACGATCGAGTGAGTGCTTGCTGGAACTAGAAGTAAGATAACCCTTAGGTTTTTTATTTCAGGGAGGATGGTCTCTTGAACTCAAAGCAAAAAACAACCCTTAGGCTTTTGTAAAAAGATTGTTTATGGCTTTCTCCCTTTTTCGGCTTGAAAAAGTTATAATGCTTTAGCATCAAAAAACTTGTAATGCCTTAGCATGAAATAAGGAATCGTTTGAGAGTTCGAACAATTTTGTACCCTTTAGAATTTTCGAGGCTTGATATTATCAAAGCCTTTTATGATTTTGCTGGAGGTAGCCTTTTTAACCGGTTTATGAAAGAATTCGAAGGCCTATTTTGTTATGGGATTCGGACGTCTCCGATCCGTGTTAATTCGGCCGTAGCCTCTTTAGTTCGAGATTTAACCCTTGGTCTTATTTTCCCGTTTTACTTCGAGCTTACCCGAAGTGTCAGTCCCCGAGTGGGGTGGCCGTGGCCTATAAAAATCGAGGGTTGCCTAAAAGGTCTTATGATCTTGAAATTTTAATAATTCGATCTCGTTTATTTTTCGGACGGCAGTCCCTGAGCATGGGGGTAATCATTCGAACTCTGGTCATGGTTGGCCCTTAAGCCTGTTTACATAATAGATTGAGTGAAATTGTAAAGTAGAAAATAATTTCTAAGGCACGAGATATCGGTAAAGAATAAAAAATACTTCTCTTTATAAATGATTATACATGCATACGTGTTCTGTGCCAAGGCTCGAGCAAACTATGCAGGCATGGTTCGTTCGACCGTTTGGCCCTTACAAATTTTTCCTATCGATACCCTACTGCCATGAAGTAACTTTCTCGCATCAAAGTTGATATTCGAGATGCCCCTCAGTATTCGAGGTTGATTGTAAAGAAGCCGCGGATACTGTTGAATTATTCTAAGTTAGCACGATCAATGGTTGCTGATGTCGCCCAAACTCACATCACTAATTTAGGTTGCGAGGCGGTCAATGCAATAATAAAAACTCGCGTTTCCACAGAGAGCTTGATATGGGATTAGGTATATACCTAGTATGAATGTATGACGTGCCTAAGATTACACTTTCACATTTTCAATTGTTGTTTCTACTTCTACTTTTCCGCTAATGCTTATAATTGTAAAGCTAAGAGACAATATTTTTGGTTTTGGTTATTTTTCAAGTTATAAATGATCTAGGGCTGCGACTTCCGCCTAGTTGGTTACCTAACGGATTTAGAGCTTTAGGGCATGTTTGGTTGATCGGGCTACAATATAGCAATCACACTCAGTTACTCACTCTATACCTCTCGGTAGATTGAGTGATTTTGCCCAACTTGGCTTTCTCAAGTCCAAATGGGTATCTCATGAAATAAGTGATAAAAGCTCAAGTCGGGTCTTACTATCTCTAGATTCGACCCTTTAATTAGGGCAATCAATTTCTTGAGTTTATCCTAAATTCTTGGTAGCCAAGTTTTCCTTGACTTAGTCTCACTTTCTCAAGTAAATACTAAGTCAATTAGGCATGAATCAACGTTTGCAACCATCAATTATCAAATTCAAGCAAGAACTAGGCTAAATATCATATACCCAATGATAAATAAGCCCTAAATCAATCATCCATTAAGTACCCATACTAGGATTGTGTCATAACCCTAGCTAAGGGTTTAGCTACTCATGAAAAATGAAGAAATTAAAGAAGAACCTAAGATAAAATGTATAATAATTGATTAAGGAAAGAAAATCTAATGTTTAAATGCTAAACTAGCGCATGGTTACCCAATACAGTAAATAGAAACGACTCTCAGTGTTCAGGTGCACCAAACTTAACCTAAAAATGACAAAAAGATCTATTTATACCCAGTTAAAAATATCTGACAAAATTGCCCCTGCGAAGGTTGTGCGGCCGCACAATTATGTGTGTGGTCCGCACTGTGAGAATGACTGGTCAGGTTGGCTTTCTGCGGTTGCATAAAAGTGAGATGCGGTCGCACTTCCTCTAATTGTGCGGGCCGCACATTTCTGACTGCGGCCACACTCTTGATCTTGGACTGGATCTGGGCTTCATCATGCAGACATCACATTTATGAGTGCGGCCGTAAAATATAGTGCGGTCCGCACATCTTCAAGCTCCCAAACTACAAGTCTCTGAATCTAGTCTTCTGCGGCCGCACAATAATTGTGCGGTCCGAACTCTATGAAGAAATTCTATCAGTGCATCTTCAGAGTTTGCGGCCGCACACAGTATTGTGCGGTCCGGACTATAGCCTTTTTTCCTTGTTTTGGTTCTTGTCTAATTTTACTCCTTTTTGAGTTGATTTCACTTCTTTGGCTCGTTTCCCAATATTTCTGCAAGAAAGCACATTTCATTAGTTCTCGGGAATACCTTTAAGCATTTTTTAGCTAAAACGTAAGTAAAAGAGAGCAAATAAGCGGTCAAAATCCCTACTTATCAACTCCCCCAAACCTAAGCTTTTGCTTGTCCTCAAGCAATTAAGGCAATTTCCCACCTCCACTAGAAAAAGGCTATTTCAGCTGGCCTAAGTTGAATCAAACACAAATCAATCGGTACCAACAATTACCCACACGCTCATGAATCATTATCAAGCTTATGATTTGAATGTTAAAGCACAAATGGCTCTAATATGATGCTTGAGCATCAAGGGTTGACCTTTTTCATCAAGGAAGCTCGCACTTTCATGCAGGTCACTGTGGATCCCAAACTCTTTCTCCTATACTCTCCGGAAGCTCATTTTACTCACTAATGAAGAATTCAATTTAATAACTCGAGAAAGATTCACTCATCACTCACAAAAGAATGTCACAAGCCCGACTCTAAGTACCATATGCTTGCCCCTCATGTAGATCACCACTGATGTAAGCTCGCTCGACTTGAAATCACGTAGGGCTTTTTCGGCATGTAATGAAGGCTTTTGGACGAAGGAGGGAAATATCGGAATGGAATTGGTTCATCTTTCCTTTAGCACTTCATATTCTCTTTTTGGCTCTTACTTTGCCGACTCTTTGAGTCCTTTTCTTTTCCCTTAGGGGATTAGAGAGACTTGACATCACTCTTACTTTCCTTATTTGTTATCTCCATGCTTTGAACTTTTGCTTTCTTTTGCATCTTTTCAACCCTTTCACATTATTCACTTTCTTTTTATGTTTTTCTTTTGTTCTTTCTTTCTTTTTCTTTGCCTTTACTTTTCTTCATTTCTTTTCTCTTTTTGTGCCTTGAGACCATCTTTAAACCCCTCGTATCTCCTCCAAACTTATGTTTTTACCATTTGAATCACATGAGTGCTAAAGAAAGTTCAGGTGCCAAGAGAGAGTCACTATAAAATGGGTAAAAGTCTTGTAATGTGGTTATCGAATAAAAAGGCTTTAGTCTCAAAAGGGTTTACTAAGGATGATATCATTGGTGGGCCATGGAAGTTTTCAAAATGGGTCAAGGAAAGACTACAATCACTTCTCAATCCAGGCTAACTTAGAATTTGGTCTAGAAACACATTCGGGGCAAGTTCTAGACCACTCGCACGGGTACTTGAACTTGTAACAAAATACCTTACCTCTCACACAACCGGATTGTCAAAGAGAATAGAGTCGAGGGCCCATAACAACTGCATTCAAGATTGAAAATCGCTAATGGTTCAACTAAACCACCCGATGATTGCCTAAGTCAACACAAGAGTCACAAGGTCACTAACTAGGGCTATTTCTTTACAAAAACTTGTTTTTAACCATAAGTGCGTAGTTAAGTGTGTTGGTACCAAGTGAAGCATGCTTGACCCTTATTTATTCATTAATACTACTTGTTTCTACCTAATCATCAAAAACTAAATCGATCCCTTAAGAAGGTTGTCATGCCATCCATCGTTGGGAAGAGTCACTCGGTTCACACAAGATCCACCTTTGGAAAGAACAGTAGTATTAAGAAAACCAAAGGCTTATGGTTCTCTAAAACAGAAAAAAAAGCTAACAAATCAAAAAGAAGCTAATAAAGTAACTAAGAAGCTATACTATTAAGAAAACAAAATGAATAAGCTATGAAACAAACTACTGAAAGTAAGGCAAATGAATATACAAACCGAGAGGAATAGAATATATACATGAGGGATGAATATATACATAATGAGGGAGTGAATACAAAATAAAATAAAAAGAGTATTAAAGTTATTACAGACCCAAAAGTAATCAAAATGTATCACGGTCATCCAAAATGAACCAAAATAGACCACCCCCCATAAAACGAATGAGCATTGTCCTCAATACTTAGTACAATCAAAACAAAAGAGGATCGAGAGTAAAGAAAACTCCTTATGTGGTCTCAGGGTGACTGGCAACATCACCACCCTCAGTCTCCTCCAACTGTATCTCATCATCACTGGGCTGAGGGACAACAGGGTTGGTGAGCATCTGAAGCATCACCTCAGCAGTGGGGGCAGTGAGATCCGGCTCGTCAGACTGGCCAGTTGGTGTCTCTGTTGATGGTGCCGCTGGGTCAGCTGGTACTGATGGATCTGTCTCCATCAGTGGGTCAAAAGGCAAGTCATTTGTTGCTGCTATCTTCGTCACCTCCTTTCTCAAACTCTCCACTACTTTCTTTGAATCTTGGGATTTCCTCATCTTCTTCACCTGCTTGGTCAACTCCTCAATAGCACCTCCGTGAGCCACCAGAGTATCCATAATAGTCTTCTAGTTGTACAGAATCTTCTTCAATGTTTCCTCCACTGACGGAGGGACCTGTGGTGCTGCTGGAGTAGAGGACTGTGCTGCAACAGTACTGGATATGTCAGACAGCTTAGAAGTGGTTGTCTGTATCCAGTTGTTGAGGCTCGCCAAAGTCTGGGAGACTCACAGCGCAGTGAGAGGATAAGTGGATGAGGCTGGCACTGGTACTGCAACTGATGGCCTAGAAGATGAAGGTGGTGGCACTTCGACTGACTCAGTGGAAGGCCCGGCTGCTGTGGAAGGAATGGGAGCTGTAGATGGCTCGGCAACAGCCTCAGAACCCACCACAGATGGCTCGTTAGAGTGGCCAATGGTGGTAGTGACCTTACCCTTGAACTTTGGGTTGTCAGCACCCTGCAGGTGGTACCATAAGAAAGTCTTCTTGGCCTTTACTTTTGTGTCATATGGCCTCGGCTCCACCTTGTCATCATTGAAATACTCTGTGAGGGTGTTTGGATAAGGGTAGGACTTTTCACTTTTTCGGACCGCCAATGTGATGTTGGTTGACATGATAGCACCCATATTGATCAGGTACCCCACCATAATAGAAGCCACTAAAACTGCCCGGGGAAGTGGTAGGTTGTTCTCATTCAAACTCGAATCAATCCGGCTACTCACAAAGGTTTGCCACCCTTTAGCTTCAAAACTTAGGGTGGCCCCGAGGATAGGAACTCCTGCTAAAATCCATGGTGTTGATGGTCCTCGGGTGGCCAAAATCTCAGCTAGCAAAGGGCGAGCTGTATCACCCAGAGCTAACTTCTCTAGGTACTCTCCACATCTTTGAATCCCACATATGTGTTCGAAGATCAGGAGTCGAAGCAGACTTTCAAATTTCTCACCTTTGTCACTTTTGTCCCCTTCTTGATGTGAGCCACATTGGCATAGAACTCCCTGACCAAGTGCTCATTTGCATCGATGACACTGTGGGCGAACCACTTCCACCCCTTGCGCTCTTGAAACTGTCTAAGGATATTTGGATTATGAATATCCAAATCCTTTATTAAGAACTGTCGCTCAAGTGTGAGCGACCTCTGGGGGCACAATTCCCGAAATCTGTTGAAGGCCGTCAAGCTCACGAAACGATCCTCCCATATTTCCTTTCTTTTCGACCTCTCAAGGCCGCCCACTCGAGTGTCCCCCCCCCCTACCATCATCCGAGACATCATCATCATCGACATCAATAACCACTGGTGTCATAGGAGTAGGTGTAGAGGAGGGCTCGAAACCCTGGCTTCCTGCATCAGAACCTCCAGAAGTACTAGATGTAGGTTCGTCACGCAATTAAAAAAGCCCAGTGGGTTGGGATGGTTGGGACTGGGCCTCAGGTTGGAACTCCAATGAATGACCCTCGGAGGCTTCCCTAGATGGGGCATGAGAACTGGATTCGGAGGGCTCTGTGGCCCTTTCTCTCCCGGTGGTCGGCTTTTCATCAATAGGCTTCGATTGCACTCGCAGAAGGCGAGTGCCTTTTCCTCTGCCTCGGGAGGATTCACCTCTCCCTTTTGATGTATCGCCTCCACCACGTGATCTAACCATTGTCTGCAATACAAGGTACATAGGTCAGCTGATTTCAAAACAATTCAAACATTTGCATAACAATTGCAGCACAACAGTCATCAAAGGATACAGTGCGGATCGTATAATTTTGAGTGCGGTCGCAGACTGTCTAGTGCGGACCGCGTAATTTTAAAGTGCGGTCACACCTCTTGAAGTGCGGACCGCATAATTATGAGTGCAGCCTCACATCCTGAAGTTCGGACCGAGCAATTCTGAGTGCGGCCGCACAAATTCAATCCTGAGATACTGATTCTCTGAAGTTCAAAAGTGCGGTCACACAAATTATTATGCGGACACATAATTGTTTTGTGGACCGCACAATTTTGAGTGCGGTCCGTACTTTTCAAGAATAATATTTTCCCTATTCAAGTTGTCTGCGGATCTCATAAATTTGTGTGCGACCGCACAATTTGAACTTTTACTACGGTTATGGTAGGGTTCATGCAACTTTTCACAATTTAGACATGGCATGCACAAATTAACATGATTAATGATCTACCCAGTCCCTAATGATCATATATGAAACTACCCACATGATTTTAAGAACCCATGACTAACAATTGACATTTTAGGTCTACAATACTTCTACCACAAAAGAACAAAAGCTAAAAGAAATTATAAAATCTAAAGATGTAATGAACATACCAGTTATGAAGAATGCAGGTAAGAATCTACACTGATGAAATGAAGGAAGATTGGGAACTAATTGAACGTGCAATGTGTTTGCTTAGGGTTCAAGAACTCAGAGTGGTAAAGTTGTGAATAGTGCCTTGAGGTTCTTTTTTATAGGTTGACCAACTCGCCCCAAACCTAAGGCGAGTGTTGCCGCACAATTTTGAGTGCGGACCGCACTCTTTACCTGGACCTTGAAGCAACTTTGCGGTCTGTATAAAAGTGAGTGCGGCCGCAAAATTCGTGCGGACCGCACAACGACCGCACACAGAATTGTGCGGCCGCAGAGTGATTTTTTTCTACTACCTTTAGAATTGTGCGGTCCGCATAATTAATGTGTGTTCCGCACTCTTTCAGCACTTAGCCAAATTTTGACACAGTCCCTGCAATGCACATCTATTCCTGCATACACTTCAAAACTAGTTAGCATATAACAAAGCCTATCTAATGAAAACGAAAAAGAAAACGACACATGGGTTGCCTCCCAAGAAGCGCCTGATTTAACGTCGCGACACGACGTAGGTTACTGTCAATCACTTGAAATGAATTAACGCCACAACGTGATTATCATCAATTTTGCCAAGATAATGTTTCACTCGGTGACCATTGACTCTAAATACTTCATCATTCTTGTTCTTCAAGTCTAATGCACCAAAGGGTATTACATGTACAACCTCAAATGGACTACTCCACTTGGATTTCAACTTTCCCGGAAACATCCGCAACCGAGAATTGAATAATAGCACAAGATCGACTTTTTTGAACTCCTTGTTCCGGATGTACTTTTCATGGAGGTACTTCATCTTGTACTTGTACAAGGACGAACTTGAATATGCATGGAACCGGAAATCATCAAGCGCATTCAATTGTTCCACCCTTAAGTTGGCGGCGACATCCTATTCAAGATTAAGCTTCTTCAATGCCTACATAGCCTTGTGCTCAAGTGCCACCGGTAGGTGACAAGCTTTCCCGAACACTAACCGTACAGAGACATACCAATCGGTATTTTGTAAGCCGCCCTATAAGACCTAAGAGCATCATCAAGTTTCTTTGACCAATCCGTCTGGTTGGCATTCACGATCTTTGGCAAAATACTCTTGATCTCCCGGTTGGAAACTTCAACTTGCCCACTTGCTTGAGGATGATAGGGAGTCGGCAATTTGTGAGTGACACCATACTTTGTGAGTAAGGTATCAAAAGCTTTATTACAAAAATATGATCCCCCATTACTAATAATGGCCCTTGGAGTACCAAACCTTGTGAAGATGTTCTTTTTCAAAAATGCCACTACACTCCGAGCTTCATTGTTGGGCAAAGCCACATCTTCCACCCACTTTAACACATAATCTACAGCTACCAATATGTAAGTGTTCCCACAAGAGGTCACGAAAGGACCCATGAAATCAATGCCCCACACATAAAAAATGTCAATCTTCAAGATGGTGGTGAGGGTCATCTCATTCTTCTTAGAAATCTCACTGGCCCTTTGACATTCATCACAACACTTGACGAGATCGCTAGCGTACTTGTAAAAGGTAGGCCCATAGAATCTACAACTCAACACTTTTGTTGCCGTTCTAGCTCCACCATGGTGACCACCATATGGCGAAGAGTGGCAAGCCTCAAGAATTTGCATTTGTTCCTCCTCCGGTACACATCGTCAAATCACACCATCTGTACAAATCCGAAAGAGATAAGGATCATCCCAATAATAGTCAAGGTAATCCCGTTTGAGCTTCTTCCTTTGGTTTGAAGAGAACGCATTTGGTACAATGCCACTCACAAGATAATTGGCTAATTCGACGATCCATGACATCCCGGTCATAGAGATGGCTAGGAGTTGATCGTCGAGAAATGAATCATTTATCTCAAGGCCATCATGTGGCCTCCCCTCCTCCTCCAAGCGAGACAAGTGGTCTGCCACTTGGTTTTCACTACCTTTGCGGTCTTGAATCTCTAGATCAAACTCTTGCAAAAGAAGCACCCACCACATTAGTATTGCTTTAGAATCTTTCTTGCTCATCAAATATCGAAGCGCAGCATTGTCGGTGTGAAAAATCACCTTTGTACCCATCAAGTACGGACGAAACTTCTCCATAGCAAAAACAATAACAAGAAGCTCTTTTCGATCACTGTGTAGCTGACTTGGGCATCATTCATGGTCTTACTAGCATAGTAGACCAGATGGAAGATTTTGTTGATACGTTTCCCTAACACCGCTCCAACCGCCACATCACTTGCATCACACATGAGCTCAAAAGGTAAGCTCCAATCCGATGCGGTGATAATAGGAGTAGTAGTCAACTTAAACTTGAGCAATTCGAATGCCTTCATACAATCTTCGTTGAAATAGAACTTTGCATCCTTCTCCAAAAGTTTGCACAAGGGGTTTACCACCTTAGAAAAGTCTTTGATGAATCGGCAATAGAACCCTGCATGACCCAAAAAGCTCCCCACTCCCTTCACGGATGTAGGGGAGGGAGTTTGGAGATCACCTCAATTTTGGCCTTATCGACCTCAATACCATGGTTTGAAATTTTGTGGCCGAGGACTATGCCTTCCTCGACCATGAAGTGATATTTTTCCCAATTCAAAACCAAGTTTGTTTCCTCACATCTAGCCAATACCTTGTCCAAGTTGTCCAAGCACTCATCAAAAGAATTCCCCACCACGGAAAAGTCATCCATGAAGACCTCAAGAAATCCTCTACTATATCGGTGAAGATGGCCATCATACACCGTTGAAAAGTTACCGGTGCATTGCATAACCCAAATGGCATCCGCGAGAATGCGAAAGTACTATAGGGACAAGTGAAAGTAGTCTTATCTTGGTCCTTCGGAGCAATAAAAATTTGATTGTAGCAGTAGTATCCATCAAGGAAACAATAAAAAGCACGTCCGGACAACCGATCAAGCATTTGATTAAGAAATGGAAATGGAAAGTGATCTTTTCGAGTGACTTTGTTGAGCTTCCTATAGTTCATGCAAACTCTCCACGGGGGGACCATCCTTGTAGGGATCAACTTGTTTTTGTCATTTGTTACCACAGTCATGCCCCCTTTCTTTGGGACACATTGCACCGGAGAGGTCCACGAGCTATCGGAAATGTGGTAGACAACCCCGACAACCAACCATTTAATGATCTCCTTCTTCACCACCTCTTGCATTTCTTCATTTAATCTTCTTTGATGTTCAACGAAGGGTTTTGCGTCCTCCTCCAAAATAATCTTGTGCATGCAAAAGGCGGGACTTATACCCCTAATATCTACCAAAATGTCCATCCTATAACTTTCTTCCTCTTTTGGAGCACCGCCAAAGTAGAATTTACCTGCACGTTAGTTAAGCAAGAGGAAAGAATAACAGGTAAAGTAGAACATGTGCCAAGAAACTCATACTTGAGATGTGAAGGCAATGACTTTAACTCCAAAGGGGGAGGCTCCTCGATTGAGGGCTTTGTTGGAGGAGTCTTCCGGTTCTCAAGATCTAAGGACAATTTTCGGGGTTCATAAGTATACGACCCCATTCCTTGTAATGCATTTACACATTCCACATAGCCATCCTTCTTATCATCATAATGATTAAGTAATACGACTTCCAAAGTATCATCAACATTCATTATTGCACTAGTATCATCAACAATTACCTCGATCACTAAGTCCACAAACGAACAAACTTCGTTGCTATTCGGTTGCCTCAAAGATTTGCACACATGGAAAACCACCTTTTCATCGTCCACCTGAAAGTTGAGCTCACCGGCTTCCACATCAACAAGAGCCTTCCACTTATCAAGGAAAGTTCTACCCAAGATAATAGGAACCTCATAGTCCACTTCGCAATCAAGAATCACAAAGTCCGCCGGAAGGATAAACTTATCCACACAAACCAACACATCATCAATAATACCCAATGGTCTCTTCATAGTACGATCCGCCATTTGTAACCTCATAGATATGGGTCTTGGTTATCCAATTCCCAAAGTTTTGAACACCGAGTAGGGCATCAAGTTAATACTTGCCCCTAGATCACATAGAGCTTTGGCAAAGTCGGAGCTTCCAATAGTGCAAGGGATTGTGAAAGCGCCAGGATCTTTCGATTTTGGAGACATTGAGCTCACAATAGCACTCACTTGATGTGTCATCTTGATAGTCTCACAATTTATGGATCTTTTCTTTGTCACCAAATATTTCATGAACTTTGCATAACCGGGTATTTGTTCTAACGCCTCAACCAATGGCACATTAATGGATAAGCTCTTCATCATGTCAATAAACTTATTGAATTGGTTATCACTATTTTGCTTGGCGAGCCTTTGAGGGTATGGAAGAGGAGGCCTTGGCATTGGTTCCTTGGCCTTTTGCACTACCGGTTCCGGTATGTCAATCACGTGTTACCTAGACGGGTTCACTTCTTCTTGGGTCTCCTCCACATTCTCATCAATATCAATTCTCACTACTTCATTAGCTTGAACCACATTGCTTGGAATCTCATCTTCTTGAACCACTACATCATCATCCACAATTCTTCTTTGATTTGAGGTGGTTGCATCTCCACATCTTCCACTCCTTGTCGTTATGTCCATGCCATATCCCGTGTTGTTCCCACCCTTCGGGTTCACCACTGTATTACTAGGTAGTGCCCTCTTAGGATGAGTGTTTAAAGCTTGCGAGATTTGCCCCAATTGAACTTCCAAATTGCGGATTGAAGTGTTGTGAGAGGCTAATTGAGCATCGGAGTCGGCACTTTTCTCTATCATTTGTTTAACTTATTTTCGATCCGTCTAATCTCATTGTTGGAAGTACTAGAACCTTGATAGGGATAAGGAGGCGGGTTGTTTGGTTGTTGATACATCGGGGGTCTTTAAGAGCCCGGCCCCCGATTCCCTTGGTTACCGTTCCAACCCTCTTGGTTGTTGCCTCCCCAATATTCTTGATTGTTGCCACCCCAATTGCCTTGGTTGCCTTGATTATTCCAATTGCCTTGATTATTGTTGTTGTTCCAATTTTCTTGAGACCGCCTTTGTTGGTGATTCGGGCCTTGAGAGTTGTTCCTTTGCCCTTGGTAGTTATTCACATATTGCACTTCTTCCTCTTGCTCATTGTATGATTCGTCTAGGTCGAATCCATTATTATCTTGCACAAATCGTTTCACACGGTTTTGCACTTGTTGACCCTTTTGCCTTTGCTTATTCACCATCATATTGACACCTTCCTTTGCATTTACTTGCGTAGGACCTTGAACCTGTTGAAGTTGAGATTTGGTCAATTGATTCATTGTAGTGGTCAACTCGGCAATTACTTGCCCATGATCGTGCAATTCTTTGTGTAGGTGAATCAAATTTAGATCGCCTTGAGGAACATTTGCTCTACTTTGCCATGCCGATGAAGTATCTTGACTTCATCTAATATTTCACAAGATTCGGCATATGGTGTTGTCATGAAATTTCCACCGGCAAGTTGGTTGACCACGCATTGATTCTTAGTATTGATCCCCCTGTAGAAGATTTGTTGAATCATAGCCTCGGTCATGTCATTATTCGGGCACTCTTTCACCATAGTGCAGTATCTTTCCCAAATCTCGTGTAATGGCTCATTAGGTTCTTGCTTGAATGCTAAAATCTCATCCCGAAATGTAGCCATATGCCCGGGAGAGAGGAATTTGGCAATGGATTTTTCTGCCAACTCATCCCATGTATGGATGGAATGATTGGGCAATCTCTCTAACCATTCCAATGCCTTTCCCCGTAGAGAAAAGGGAAATAGTCTCAACCTTAAAGAATCCTCGGAAACGTTGGTCTGTTTACTCCCCCAACAGGTGTCCACAAATCCTATCAAATGCTTGTACACATTCTGATTTGGAGCTACGGTGAAGAATCCCTGTTGCTCAAGCAATGTGAGCATAACATTTGTGATTTGAAAGTTTTCTGCCCTAATGCGGGGCGGGACTATGGCACTTGCGTACCCTTCATTCGGCAAAACCCAGTGTGGAGCCGCTCTTGGTGGATTTGGGGGAGGAACGAGAATGTTGTCTTGAGGCGGTCAGCCTCGTCTATTTGCTTGAGGTTCAAGAGGAACCTATTCAACTGGGTCATCTTCCACCTCCACATCCCTTAACGGCATGTTTCTGAGAGGATCATTGTTGAGAGGCATTTTTGTACCTACAATCGATTCACAAAAAAGTTAGTAACCCGAAAGGAAAAGAAGACAAGTCACACACAAAACTAAATATATAGCTAAATCCATTTTGCTCCCCGGAAACGGTTCCAAATATTGATGTCGCCCAAATTCACACCACTAATTTAGGTTGCGAGGCGGTCGATGCAATAATAAAAACCCAATGCGAGTCGGGGTCGATTCCACATGGAGCTTGATATGGGATTAGGTATATACCTAATGTGAATGTATGACGTGCCTAAGATTACACTTCCACATTTTCAATTGTTGTTTCTACTTCTACTTTTACACTAATGCTTATAATTGTAAAGCTAAGAGACAATGTTTTTGGTTTGGTTGTTTTTCAATTTATAAAATATCTAGGGCTGCGACTTTCGTCTAGTTGGTTACCTAACGGATTTAGAGCTTTAGGGCATGTTTTGGTTGATCGGGCTACAATATAGCAATCACACTCAGTTACTCACTCTATACCTCTCGGTAGTTTGAGTGATTTTGCCCAACTTGGCTTTCTCAAGTCCAAATGGGTATCTCATGAAACAAGTGATAAAAGCTCAAGTCGGGTCTTACTATCTCTAGATTTGATCCTTTAATTAGGGCTATCAATTTCTTGAGTTCACCCCGAATTCTTGGTAGCCAAGTTTTCCTAGACTTAGTCTCACTTTCTCAAGTAAATACCAAGTCAATTAGGCATGAATCAACGTTTGCAACCATCAATTATCAAATTCAAGCAAGAACTAGGCTAAATATCATATACCCAATGATAAATAAGCCCTAAATCAATCATCCATTAAGTACCCATACTAGGATTGTGTCACAACCCTAGCTAAGGGTTTAGCTACTCATGAAAAATGAAGAAATTAAAGAAGAAACTAAGATAAAATGCATAATAATTGATTAAAGAAAGAAAATCTAATGTTTAAATGTTAAAATAGTACAAGGTTACCCAATACAGTAAATAAAAACGACTCTCAGTGTTCAAGTGCACCAAACTTAACTAAAAATGATAAAAAGATCTATTTATATCCAGTTAAAAATATCTGATAAAATTGCCCCTGCGAAGGTTGTGCGGCCGTACAATTATGTGTGCAGTCCGCATTTTGGGATTGATTGATCAGGTTGGCTTTCTGCGGTCGCATAAAAGTAAGATGCGGCCGCACTTCCTCTAATTGTGCTGACCGTACATTTCTGAGTGCGGTCGCACTCTTGCTCTTGGACTCGATCTGGGCATCATCATGCGGACCGCACATTTATGAGTGCGGCCGCATTTTGTCATCCTGCGACCGCACAATAATAGTGCGGTCCGCACATCTTTAAGCTCCCAAACTATAAGCCTCTGAATCTAGTCTTCTACGGCCGCACAATAATTGTACGGTCCGCACTCTGTGAAGAAATTCTATCAGTGCATCTTCAGAGTTTGCGGCTGCACACAGTATTGTGCGGTCCGCACTATAGTATTTTTGCCTTGTTTTGGTTCTTATCTAATTTTACTCCTTTTTGAGTTGATTTTCACTTCTTTGGCTTGTTTCCCAATATTCCTTCAAGAAAGCACATTTCATTAGTTCTTTGGAATACGTTTAAGCATTTTTGAGCTACAACATAAGTAAAAGAGAGCAAATAAGCGGTCAAAATACCTACTTATCAGTTGCCTCATTAAAAACCTCACTGGAAAACCCATTTGGGACAAAACCGGTCTAAGCAAAAAAGAGTGCAACACGTGCTTTCAGACCTAAAGGCTTTGTGTTGAAGAATCCATCGTTGTTTCTGGTCCAACACCTATAAGGGTTAGTTTAAAATATAAATGAAAATGCGAGGGGCCGTAACTCAGCAGTAGTATCATTTTAGGTGCGATACATTCTAATTGCTCGGCAGTGGTTCGCCGTTTATTCTGCCGAGCTTGTAGGATCCTTTTCTGATGATTTCGAGAACTGATACTGTCCTTCCTAGTTCAGACCTAGTTTCCCTTCACTCGGATTTTGGGTGTTGAGGGTGACTTTTCTTAGCACAAGTCCTCGATGCTAAAATGTCAAAGACTCGCTCTTCGATTGTAGTGCCTTTCGATCCGCTGTTAATGGGCGGCCAATCGGACGAGAGCGGCTTCGCGTCTTTCATCCAACAATTCTAGGCTCATATTCATGGTCTCGTTATTCGACTCCTCTGGTGTATATCGAAACTTGATGCTAGGTTCTTTGACCTCGATCGGGATCAGAGCTTCGACGCCATAAACTAACGAGAACGGTGTTGCTCCAGTACTGGATTTCGATGTTGTGCGGTATTCCCATAGAACCTCGGGTAGTATTTCTCTCCATTTTCCTTTGGCATCGGTCAATCTCTTCTTAAGATTTTGGATGATGGTTTTGTTGGTCGATTCAGCTTGTCCGTTCCTGCTGGGATGATAAGGTGTTAATAGGATCCTTTTGATCTTGTGATCCTCGAGAAATTTAGTTACTTTGCTGCCGATGAATTGTTTTCCATTATCACATACAATCTCGGAGGGCATCCCAAATGGACATATGATGTGGCCCCAAATAAAGTCTATGACTTCCTTTTCTATGACTTTCCCGAAAGCCTGTGCTTCAACCCATTTAGAGAAATAATCAGTCATAAACAAAATAAACTGAACCTTACCTGGGGCCGACGGGAGAGGGCCAATGATGTCTATTCCCCATTTCATGAAAGGCCATGGGGACAGGACCAAGTGGAGTAGTTCCCCGGGTTGATGAATCATGGGCGCATGCCTTTGGCATTTGTCACATTTTCGAACGAACTCCCTTGCATCCTTGCCCATATCGGTCCAATAGTACCCTGCTCTGATTACTTTGTGGACCAGCGAATCGGTACCGGAATGATTTCCACAAGTGCCCTCGTGCATTTCCTGTAGGATGTAGTCGGTATCTCCCGGTCTCAAACATATTGCCAATGGTCCATCGAACGTCCTTCTAAATAGCGTTTCGTCTTCGGACAAAGTGAATCATGCTGCCTTTGTGTGCAGAGCTCTCGACTCCTTTGGATCTGATGGAAGCTTACCGTTCTTTAAGTATTCTATGTATTTGTTTCTCCAATCCCAGGTTAAACTTGTGGAGTTTATCTCGGTGTGACCTTCTTCAATTACCGATCTCATGAGTTGTACGACGGTCCCTAAGTTGAGTTCGTCGTCTTCGATCGATGAACCTAAGTTTGCAAGAGCGTCGGCCTCGCTGTTCTATTCTCGAGGTGCATGTTGCAAGGTCCATTCCTTAAATCGATATAGAGTCACCTGTAGTTTATCTAAGTACCTCTGCATCCGTTTTTCTCGGACTTCAAAAGTCCCGTTAACTTGGTTTACCACGAGGAGGGAATCACACTTAGCCTCTATGACCTCTTCTCCCAAGCTTCTAGCTAGTTCGAGACCTACAATCATGGCCTCATACTCGGCCTCATTGTTAGTCAATTTTGTAGTTCTGATAGACTATCTAACTACACTACCTGTGGGTAATTTTAGTACGATGCCAAGCCCGGACCATTTTGTGTTCGAAGGACAGCCGTGAAGAGGGCCCAAATTCCTAAGGGCGTACCCAAATTTATCAGTAGTTCTCTTTCGACCTCGGGTGCTAGGGCCGGCGTGAAGTCAGCCACGAAGTATGCCAAAATTTGAGACTTAGTTGCTGTTTGGGGTTGATATTCGATATCATACCCGCTGATTTCTATGGCCCATTTGGCTAATCATCCCGAAATTTGGGTTTATGGAAAATATTGCGAAGTGGGTAAGTCGTTACGACACATAAGGGGTGAGATTGAAAGTATGGTTTTAGTTTCCTAGAGGCGCTTATCAAAGCGAGTGCCAATTTTTCTAGGTAGGGATATCTAGTTTCGGCCTCACCTAAGGTCCAGCTGGCATAATAAATGGAAAATTGCGTACCTCGTTCTTCTTGGACTAGGACTCCACTTACCGCTACCTCTGATACTGCCAAATATAAGTAAAATTATTCGTCCGCCTTTGGCGTGTGAAGAAGCGGAGGGCTCGACAGATACCGTTTAAGCTCTTCCAAGGCCTGCTGGCATTCCGAGGTCTATGTGAAATTATTTTTCTTTTTTTAGCAACGAGAAAAATCGGTGGCCTTTATCGGAGAACCTTGAGATGAATCGCCCCAGGGCGGCCATGCGCCCTGTTAACCTTTGCACGGCCTTTACGTTGTCTACCACCGTGATGCCATCGATAGCTTTGATCTTGTCGGGATTGATCTCGATTCCTTGGTTAGATACCATGAATCTGAGAAATTTGCCTGATCCGACCCCGAATGCACATTTTTTCGGGTTTAGCTTCATTTTGTAATTCTTCAATATACTGAGAGTTTCCTGCAAGTGCTTTAAATGGTCCTCAGCTCGCAGGGACTTAACTAGCATGTCATCAATGTAAACTTCCATATTTTCCTATTTGATCTCCGAACATCCGATTTACTAGGCGTTGATAAGTGGCACCAACATTTTTTAATCCAAATGGCAATACATTATAGCAGTAGGTACCATACTTAGTGATGAACGAGGTCTTTTCTTGATCATCCAGGCTCATTTATATCTGATTGTACCCATAATAGGCATCTAGAAAACTGAGGATCTCGTGGCCGGCCGTAGCATCGATCATGCGATCGATATTAGGCAAAGGAAAAGAATCCTTGGGGCATGCTTTATTCAGATCTTTGTAATCTACGCACATTCTAAGATTGTTTTCTTTTTTAGGGACTACTACTACATTTTGCTAACCATTCGGGGTATTTTACCTCACGGATTGACCCTATTTTAAGAAGCTTAGTTACCTCGTCTTTGACGAAAGCATGTTTGACCTCGTACTGGGATCTTTGTTTTTGCTTTACCGGATGGAACTTCAGATCCAAGCTCAGTCTATGGGTGGTTATTTCCGGTGGGATCCCTGTCATGTCAAGATGGGACCAACAGAAATAATCCATGTTATCTATAAGAAATTGAATAAGCTTTTTTCCTGAGCTCGGGATTTTACTCCGTACCCAGGTATACCTTTCATTCGGGAAAATGTTCGATTAGTGTGATTTGCTCCAGTTCTTCGATCGTTGATTTGGTAGCTTCGGAATCATCGGGGACTATGAAGGATCGAGGGACCCCATAATCATCATCTTCGTCAATCTCATGCTTCTCTAGTTGGACCGAGACCGGCATTTGTGATTGCTATTTTTTCTCTTATTTTCCCTACGAATTTGATTCCTTTGTCGATAAGAGTGACGATATCGGAGTCACTTCGTCAACGGCAAATATTTCCTTTGCTGCGGGTTGTTCCCCGTAGATTGTTTTGATTCCCTCTGGTGTCGGGAATTTTAGAACCCGGTGTAGAGTTGAGGGTACTGCTCTCATGTTATGGATCCATAGTCTCCCGAACAAGGCGTTATACCTCATGTCGTCCCCGATCACGTGAAACTTTATTTCTTGGATGGTCCCGACCACGTTTACTAGCAAAGTTATCTCGCCCTTAGTAGTTTCACATGCCATGTTAAATCCGTTTGGTACCAAGGTCGCGAGCACGACCTGGTCTTGTAGACTGTGTTTCTCTACGACCTTCGATCAAATGATGTTGGCCGAACTACCTGGATCAATCAACACACGCTTAACTTGAGTTTTATTCATGAGTACAGATATTACCAGTGCATCGTTATGGTGATGCATGATTCCTTATGCGTCTTCGTCATTGAAAGAAAGGTTTCTTTTGGTATGTAATCCTGAGCTCGAGATCGCTTCTCCCTTATAACCGACACCTTAGTGCGTTTAAACACCGACCCTTGGGGAACATCGACCCCTCCGATAATTATGTGGATAATGTGCTGCAACTCTTCTTGCTCGTTTTGTCTCTTGAACTCTCTGTTTCTGAAGTGATTCTTGGCCCGATCACTTAAAAACTCTTGAAGGTGACTTTCATTGAATAACCCGGCTACTTCTTCCCTCCACTGCTTGCAATATTCCATTCTGTGGCCATGGATGTCATGATATTTGCACATTTGATTGGGATTTCTATGGGCTGGATCGGTGTGCAGAGGTCGAGGCCATTTAGTATCTTTGATGCGTCCGATAGCCAATACGATGGTGGGTGCATCTATGTTGCAGTTATACTCTGATAATCGCAATGCTTCCTTAGATACGGTATGCCTGTCGAAACCATTCTTGCTCATCAGCCCTCGAGACCCTTGGCCTCGATCACTTCTCCTTTCACCTCGTACGGAGTTGTGCCCTGGTCCGTTGCCCCTACGATCTCTATTATACGACCGGTATCAGTACCTGTTCATCCTCGATTCTCGATCGGTGTCCCTTTTGGTAACTAATCCAGAAGAAGGCCCCAACTGGTCGTCTTCGACTCTAATATTTGATTGATATCGATTATGTAAATCGGCCCAGATAACAGGCGGAACTCAATCAAGTTCTGCTTCAACTGTTGTGAAGCCACTAAGCTTCGTTCGTTTAGTCCTTGAGAGAAAGCTTGAACGGCCAAATCATCCGTGACCGGTGGTAGATCCATTCGTTCCATTTGGAAACGAGATACAAACTCTCTTAGCATCTCGTTCTCTTTTTGCCTTACCTTGAAAATATCCGACTTCCTGGTCTCGACCTTTATGGCTCCGGCGTGTGCTTTTACAAAAGAATCTGCAAGCATGACAAAAGAATCGATAGAGTTAGGTGGTAAGTTATGATACCATATCATTGCTCCCTTTGAAAAGGTTTCCCCGAATTTCTTTAATAATACGGATTCGATCTCGTCGTCCTCTAGATCGTTCCCTTTAATGGCACATTACATGTGTAATAGGTGACATGTTCATTGGGGTCGGTCGTTCCATTATATTTAGGAATCTCGGGCATGCGAAACTTCTTAGGGATTGGTTTGGGAGTTACGCTCGGGAGGAAAGGCTTTTGTACGAACTTTTTGGAATCTAAACCCTTCAATATTAGTGGTGCCCCCGGGATCTGATCAACCCTAGAGTTATAAGTTTCTACTTTCTTGTCGTTTGCTTCAATCCTCTTTTCTCCTGACTCTATCCGTTTTGTCAGTTCCTCGAGCATCTTCATAATTTCGGGGTTAGTCCCCGATTCTTGTTCATTTGACCTTACTACAGCTGGCTCCGTTCTATGGTGACTTCTTGGGGTGGACCGGGCTCAGGCCTACTCAGTGTCTGGGTTTGGCTCTGCAACTGAGCTATCGCTACCTGTTGAGCTTGCAACATTTCGAAAATCATACGAAGGTTGATCCCGTCTTCTCTAATATTTTGGGTATTTCAAATTGCAGATCGAGTTCCACCATGAATGCTTTTTTCGGGGCCGGAATGTTGGTTTGCTTCAATGGACACATGCGAATTAACGTCAATTGGATCCACGGCCCGAGTTCCAATGGGGTCAACGAGTGGCCTTTCATCCCCGTGCGTCACGTTGTTATTCTCATCTTGATGGCCAAATTCGTTGTCGATAGGTAGGGCCATTAATTGAGAGTTCATCATTTCTAGCCTGAAATCAAAGATACTTCCAAGAGCAAGTGTAAAATAGCGTATTTTACAGAAATTTGTATCAAGTAACCACTATTATCCTTAGTCCCACGGTGGGCGCCAAACTGTTTACCCGAAAAATGGATAGCAATTGAATTTATACGTAGTTCTAAGGATACGTGGTATAACTTGGTACAAATTGAGAAAAATAAGTAAATGAATATCGAAATTAGCTGTAAAAGAAAAATGAATGCAAACCGAATGAATTAGTTAGCCTAAGCCTTCAAGTTTTATCACCTTCAAATTGAATAGAGAGTGATTGATAGAGGAACAATATGACTAAATATCAAATCCCAGAAAATGATAGTATTTGCTTTATGTTCTGTAAATCTCAATGAATCTGACCCCCTTGTACAAATAATAACAACCCTTAATATAGTGGGGAAATTCTATTTTGGATATAGTTAAAAATACATAGTGGGGATCCCAGGACAGATTAATTAATTAGTCTCTCCTTGATTTGTGCCATGATTTTCGCCGAGATTCTCCCCCTAATTACGGCTATAATGACTTTTTTATTTCTTGGCTCGATCTCGATCTTGATTGGTCTCTATTTGTTCGACCTCGATTTTGGCCGATCTCGGCCTTGATCGGTCTCCGGTTCTGGAGATCGATCTTGGATGATCTCGATCTTGATCGGTCTCTGGGTCTCGAGCTCGATCTTGGCCAATCTCGATCTTCATCGGTCTTTGGGGCTCGAGCTCGATAACCTAACTTCGCATCATGGCTCGATATTACGATGATGAACCTCGGTCCATCATGTTCAAATCTCGAAGGGCAAACTCGGTTTTGACCGTATACAAAGCTATCGTGACTTATCCGGCGGAACTATATCCAGCACGACTGTATGCTTTGATTTAGCGAAATTGAGAAAATGCATACATCCTATTATAACTGTATCCAACGCGATTGTATGCGTTGATACAAGAAAATTGAGCGAATATATACAAGTGATACAAAACATAAGTTACGAACAATAATTACACAAACTATAGTTACGTATGATTCTAAACTTTAGTACTTTATAAAATTCCTCTACAATGCATCGTCCACATCTTCCCATCCTAAGGTTTTCGCCTATTCGGCCTGGGGAGATCATTTGCTTGTAAAGCCCATGTGGACCAAACCAAGGTCCAATCAACAATGACATATCATTCAGTCATTTACCATGTCCACATAAGGTTGGGATTTTTTCTTATATATACTATATTATAAATAATTTTATCCGGTTTAATTATGTTTTACTAATTATCAAAATTAACGGTATCTTTTTTATAAGTTATACGAAAAAGGGCTAAAACTGACCCAAATCTATTCGTTTTGGTTTAAAATACCCCTCGTCCACATATTTTGTTAAAACTGCCCTTACCGTTAAAAATTTGGCACATTCATGCCCGGAAAACTAACGGCCCTACTTTAATTAAGAAAAAAATCTATTACTTATTATGTGTCAATTTTGTATTGGCTTAAATTAAAACCTCGCCTCACATCCTCTTATTAGCCCACCCCATAACCCAAATACTTGACCCATGACCCGATTTTTAAAGTGCCCTAACTTCACCTCTCAACTTCTCCTCTTCCATCCCTGCCGTCCCACTTCATATTTTCTCTAATCATCCTCCTCCATATCCAACTCAACACCCGCGGATCTCCCTCTCCCGCTTAGATTTTTCGGCTTTAATTTAATTTTTAATTAATATTTTTTTGTAAAATTAATTTTCTGAGTGAAATATGATATTCTTTGAAATATAATTAATGGTTCATTTTAATATTTTATGGTTTAATAAATTATCTTTATGCCAAAGTTATATTTGTTGTGCCACCATATAACTTTTTGGAATTAATTGAAATCATGTGAGCAAATTATCATCACAGTTCGTCGGCGGTGATTTGGTTGGAAAACTGTCGTCGCCAATTAAGTTGGAGAAGAAGAACAAGAAAGGGATGGGGTACCAACTAATAAATTAATAAAAAGAAAAATATGAAAATTTGACGAATGAAACCTAAGTAACGATTAGATCATGAGTCAGGTATGGAATTGGGTGTTTGAGGGGCTAAAGGGGGTTTAACAGGTTGGAACGATTAAGATGGATTGTGGGTGGGTTATTTACGGATTAGATTTGGGTTAGAGTGGGATTTGTAATTTTGACCAATAAGTAATTATCACATCATAATAAAATATTTTTTATTCACCAAAGGTCATCAGAAATAAGAGCATAAATGAGCCAGATTTTTAAGAGTGAGAGCAGTTTTAACAAAATAGGTGGACGATGAGTACTTTTAAACCAAAACGAATAGGTTAGTGGCAGTTTTGGCCCTTTTTCATAAATTATATACATTCCCGTGAAGGAATGAACTGAAACTAAATAATCGGTTGAGTTGTTTAAGCAACTTCAGTAGTAGTTTAAACAACTACGGTAGTTGTTTAAATAAATGATTGGTATATTTAAACAACGTCACTAATTAATTGAGTTGCTTAAATAACTGATCGAGTTTCTTAAACAATTGATTGAATTATTTAAGCAACTTTAGTAATTATGTACGTAAGTAAGTAGGTAGGTAGGTAAGTACGTACGTAAATAAGTGAGTTAGACGAGCGACGTAAGTATGGTGGGGTAACTGTTGGCATTTTTTAGAAAATTTGCATATGAAAAATAAATAAGTGATAATTAACTTCTCTAGTGGGAATTAATAAGTTTATAATATATCAGGAAAAATTTTCTAAACCGAAATCATCTAAGAACTAATAACTTTTAGGAGCCTTAGAACATGATTAGTTTTCAACTACAATCATTACTTTTTCTTTATGGAGTCTTAGTAACTCAGTTAGTTATCTACCTAAACTTTCACCTTATTAGTAAAGATTTGATTCCTCAAACTATAATTTCCTCCCTTATGTTCCCTTCCCCTACACACTAAATTAAAAAAAAAGTCAGTATTTTTACTTTGAAATTTATTTTTGACTATTACATTAACATTTTCACACTTTAATGAAGTAAATATCGCTTTTAATATATTATGTTCAATTTCTAAAATATGAAGTTGAATTCCTTAAAAATAAGTTAATATATCCTCAATTCAATTGAAAAAATATAACACAGTTGGATACAAGGTGTTAACCAAGCTAATTTGGAGAGCTACATCAAACTTTGAAGCAAGAACATCAAATTCTCAATTATCAAAAGAAAAAAGCAAAGATCATGCAAAGTTTGATCTCTATCAGGATTTTCAAGTAATAATTGACTCGTATCCTGTGTTTAAACTAACTTAATAAAGTCATAACACATGTATTAAAATATGCTTTATCACCCAACTATAGTTAATTTATGCAAATTCTTAACTTAGTTTATAACCTAACTATGATGAATTAGTATATTTGGCATAAATACCGGGTGCAAATAAAATTTTACCGGCTTTTCCTCCTCTCTGTTGCTTTCCTTTGCTTCACTCCCTTCCTCCAAAATATAAATAAGAGACAGCAATTAAAACTAAAACCACATGTACTAAGCAGAAACCACTCTATTGCCAGGATACCCTTTGCTCCACGAATATGTTGTTACTCGTTACCTCCATTTCCTTCCTTTCTTCTTTATTTTTTCATTTCTGGCTAAATATTGTTACAATTTCCAATTATACTAAAATTTTAAGTTACATAAAATAGGAAAAAATTTACATTAGAACAACTGGGGCTTCTACTTTTTAATTTTGTAGCCCATATTTCAATTTACAACCAACTACCCCAAAAATAATAGGCTAAGATTTAACATTTAACTCCAGTATGTTATCGAAATTACTATTTAATTTTTTAAAAACATTGCTCAAGCTTTTAAGTTAATTTTCGAATAAGTAACTATGACTCAAATATTAGTTTAACAAACCAAATCCATTTGGATGGTGAAAATTAGATTTTTAACAAGCTTAAATATGTTGGTTTAAATTTTGAATTTGATTTTGTGAGAAATTTGGAGTGGATGTTATTTAGGCTTGCTAGAAATAGTATAAGGAGGCTGTATATAAAATTTGAAGTCATTTAATATAGATTTGGACTAGTTTTGAACAAGAATTGCAACTAAAAATTGTGGAAGAAGTTCGTCTACAGACGCTTGTATAAAGGTGTATAAGATGTGTTTATACACTCTTATACACTATTATACAAGATTATACATAATTATACAAAAAACTGACTTCGTCTTCTTCCTTGCATTTTTTCTGAAATTTAACTCAAATGTTGCTCAAATCTACTCCAAATCACTTCAAATTTAAATTTTGAATTACCTTGTGATATTTTCAATCAATTGGAACAACACCCAATCCAAATAACTAACAAATTCAAAAAAAATCCTATTTTCGAAAGCAAAGCTTTGAATGGCCTTCAATGGTGGACTTCTACTCTTCAATTTTCTTACATTGCAACCAGGTGATACATGGGGAGAAGCAGTAATGACGGACGACGCCTTAAAGCATATGTAGAAGATGTGAAAAGGAGAGAGGGAGAATGAAAACAATGGTGGTGAGAACACATATTTAACTCCATAACTTTTAGAAGCAATGGTTGTAAGAACATATATTTTGAATTTGTTATTGCTTTCAAAATATGTACAATATAGGCTAGATCGAATAAAATCTTACAAACATAAGCCATTTTTTGGTATGGTGTGAAATCACGTGTCTTTTCTTGTAATTCTTTCTATAAAATATCCCTATCGTCGAAAAGTGTCACGGAAAATTCTTGTTGAATCCTTAAAGTCCTCGCTATTTAACTCTCATTTTATTAATTAGTACTACTTTTGGGGAAGGGGAGGAGGATATTTAGGCATGAACATGAAAGTAGCAAAGGCAACTCTAGTGTTTAATTAGAGGTAAAGAAATAAAAGCACCAACAATTATGTGAATAGAAGAAAGTCAACCAAAATTAATAGAGGGAGACTTGCAAAGGTCAAAAAAAACTATGCATGAAAAGATTTTCTTAAAAAAAATACGTGCATCGCAACATACTAAATACGACTAGTTAGACTCTATAGAACGTCAAAATCCAATTTTCAAATGCGTCTACCTTGGTTAACTTTGAATGGTTGACTTTCATAAATAAATAAACTTAATTATACATCTCTCTTTCTCTCTAGCTTTCTATAAAGCAAAGCAATATCCTTCTGTGCCTTTGGCAAGTTATTGAGACAAATTACTCTTCAAAGTCAGGAACTATATAATCCAGTCCGTTATTTTGACTTTTCACGCTCCTTAGTAATAAATGAACTGTCTAATTTACCATGATATCCATATTAATTGATGTATATTTTATTGGATTTGAGAAAATGATTTGAAATGAGTAATAAATATTGTAGGTGTTACAGGAAAAAAATAATTTGTCTTCTCTTGACATGTGTAAAGTGACAAGTAAAAATAAAAATCTATTTTTAGTATACATGTCAAGTAAAAGTGAACAGAGGAAGTATATGAATAACATTGATGGTGGCGGAGCCACGATTTGAGTTTTATGGACGCTCAATTCTACGAAAGTGACCTTAAATGTTAGTAACTGAATTTTTAATTTAATTCTACATATCTAATGAATCAAACCAATAGTGTACGGTTTTTTTTTTTTTACTTATTCTCATGCTACATATTTTTAGGCATGTTACACTGAATATATAAATATAATAGTTTACTTATATCATGATTAAAAATAACAAATTAAATTCTTCTTCAGACAATTTTCCCCATATTTAAAAGAACTTTATAATCCTCTTCTATAAGTAACAGAAAAATTAAATGGAGGGCGCTGAGTAGAGATTGGAAGTTAAGTATAGGTTACTTGTGAAGATGTTTACGAAAGCGAATTCACACCTTACATGTGGCAACAGCATCGCGACTCTGGTCATTTTACAAGGCGTACGTAATTACGTAATACTTCCTCTGTTTCAATTTATGTGAACCTATTTTCTTTTTAGTCCGTGCAAAAAAAATGACCTATTTCCTTATTTGGAAACAATTTACCGTTATGCAATGATTTATAACCACACAAAATATATATGATTCATTCTACACCACAAGTTCAAAAGTCTTCTCTATTTTCTTAAACTTAGTAGTATTCAACTTAATCGTGGAAAATGCCAAAAGGTAAAGAACAATGTAAAACTTTGATTTTAAGAAATAACCTCATTCCTCAGCTAGTAAACTACACCTTTCACACTTCTTATCTTTGTCATTAAGAAAATTCTGGTATAGTATAGTATTAATTATTAATCGGGGGGGGGGGGGGGGTGGATAATTGACAGAATACCGTTATCTCTTTTTAAATGAGCAAGTAAAACATTCTTCAAGTAGTAAGGATGGAATTATAAAAAAAATTAATGTCTTCTATATTTTTTATGAAAAATATTTTAGTTTAATTTTTTTTTAGGTAAAGTGATAGATGAAAAGAATTGGATGGAGTAATTATTTTCTTATTTTATCTTACTCTATTGTAATATCCCTAATACAGTCCGTTTAGGCTGCTTTATACCTAAAATTCATTCAGAAGTCAGAACCATCTTTTAGTGCCTTTCACATGAAACTTCATTCACTATAATGTCCAACTTTTTAATTTTCCAGTAGTTTTCAGAAGAAGCGTGAGGAACGCACTAAAAGCAAGCAAAATGCCAATCCAACAGTCCAAGTGCACTTGCTTAAGTGCGTGGATTTTTGCCAAACTTTCCCACCACCACTTTCCCTAGCATTTCAACTTTGAAAAACCCAGCCTTCATTATACAAAGTCATATATAGCTATAATTCCATACCCCCTTCATTCTTTAAACCTCAAACGCTATGGCCTTCAACAAGCCTAAAAAGCCCCTTCTCTCTCTTAATTCCAAACTTTGCACCACCTTATTTTTCATTGTTCTTTTCACCATTCCTATCCTTCGCCTCCTCCATACCCCTACTAACTCTATTTGCTGCACCTCTTCTTCGAATATCGAGTCTTGGTCTGGTGATCTACGTGATGCTGAATTTTCATGGAACCGTTTGAAGTTTATTGATAAAAATCCCCCATTAAAAACTCTAAAAATCGCAGTCTTTTCTAGGAAATGGCCTACGAGTGCCACCCCTGGTGGCATGGAGCGTCATGCCTATACGTTGCACATGGCTATGGCGCGTCGTGGCCACAAGGTGCATGTCTTCACATCACCACCAATGATGGATGACTCTGCCCTAAGTCCATATCTTTCACCAACTATTCATTGGCACGAGGGCGAACCAGGGAAATGGCGTTACAATAAGGCGTGGGAACAATATGAAGAGGAAAATGAAAAAGAACAATTTGATGTAATTCACTCGGAAAGCGTGGCATTGCCTAATCACGTAGCTCTTGGCCTTTCGAATCTCGTGGTATCTTGGCATGGAATAGCTCTAGAGAGTGTACATTCAAGCATCTTCCAAGATTTAGCAAGAAATCCAATTGAGCCTATGACACCTGCTTTTAATCAAAGCCTACAGGGCATGATTCCAAAGGTGTTGAATGAAATTCGATTTTTTCAAAACTATGCACACCATGTTGCCATAAGTGATAGCTGTGGAGAAATGCTTAGAGATGTCTATCAAATTCCTAGAAGAAGAGTCCATGTGATTGTTAATGGAGTGGATGAAGAAGAATTTTGTGAAGATTCAAGACTAGGCCGTGACTTTGGGTCCAAAATAGGCGTGCCCCAAAATGCAAGCATAGTACTCGGTGTAGCTGGAAGATTGGTAAAGGATAAAGGGCACCCTTTACTTTTTGAAGCATTTTCACAACTCAAAGAAAAATACCCTAATGTTTATTTAATAGTAGCAGGGTCAGGACCTTGGTTACAAAGGTACAAAGATTTGGGACCTCAAGTTATAGCCTTAGGTTCAATGAACCCATCTGAGTTAAGAGGATTCTATAACTCAATAGATATTTTTGTGAACCCTACACTTAGACCACAAGGGCTTGATCTTACATTAATGGAGGCAATGATGAGTGGGAAACCAGTTATGGCTTCAAGGTTTCCTAGTATAAAGGGCACAATTATTGTGGATGATGAATTTGGATTTATGTTTTCTCCAAATGTGGAGTCTTTGGTAGAAGCACTTGAAAAAGTAGTTGAAGAAGGAAGAGAGAAATTAGCACAAAGAGGAAAAGCTTGTAGGGAATATGCAACTTCTATGTTCACTGCAACGAAGATGGCTTTGGCTTATGAGAGATTGTTCCTTTGCATCAAGAATGCAACATTTTGTAGCTACACTTAGTATTTTCTTTGAAAATATTTGATGTTATTGATTACTTTAGGCATGGAAATTTTCTTGAGGGGTATATATATGGAAATTGTTTCATTCTCTCTCTGGTAATTTCCGCATCAACGTTAATTATGTTTGGTTTTATTTACAAAGGGCATGCATATAATTGCGTCCTACCCAAAAAGTATCTATGGCATTCAATTGAACCTTCTATTAAGTCTCCGCTCGATTATTCTATTAAATTGAGTCTTCTTTTGCATATCAATTGGTGTAAAAGTCTTGGGGAAAATAAGCTCCCGGCTAAAATTTTAAAACACGCAGGTCAGAATGCAATCACCAAAATTTTGAACCACTAGAAATTCAGCCATAATGTTGAAAAATACCGGTGATCCTTCAAGATTTGTGGCAAAATCTTGACGATTACTAAATTTTTCTAATATTGTGGCTGAAAATTCTAGTGATCGTCAGGATTTTGTCATAAATCTGACAAAGTGACAATCACCATAACTTGCTGAAATTCTAGCGAGCATGCTTTAAATTTTGGTGTGAGACTGTTTTCTCAAAACTTTGTTACCGGAGTTGGTCTGATTTACAGCTGCCCATTGATAATTAGCCATAGTTTTAAATTTGATCAAATTTTAGCCACTTTTTCATGTGAAATAAAATTTACCCTTAGTTAAAATTCGAATATTTTTAGTATAATATGCTGAAGTTCAAATTTTTTATGTTTAGTATAGAAATCCACGCTATTTAACACTAACAAGAAAGCATCATATTTGTGTCATTCTCCTTTGATGGGCCTGCGGATGTAAGCGGCATGCGGCATTAAAAGAGGGCAAGTGCACAAATAGTCGTTCTCATGAATGCTATTTATAGATTAGACAGTACTTATTTTGTCCTGAAATTCTAAACTAAAAATCTTAACTTTAGGATATTTTTGTCCTGAAAAATTAAACTGAAAAACTGAAATTCAGGACGCAATGACTAATTCCTAAATAGTAGCCCTTTAGAGTGGCTACTTGGTGTCATTTCTACCATTGAAAGTGCAGAATCCATGATGTTCCAATGATGCAACTAGCCCCTCAAAACAATTTGTACACATGTTCTAATGGAGGTCCAGAGAATCCAAAAGCAAAGAAAATCTTCTAGCCCACTTGTTGATAGACCCACTTAAACTCTTCAAAAATTATTGTTGGCTACAGTCCATGATCAACATCAATCCAACAAATTTGCTCTTCTATTTTGCTCGAATCGATCATAAGCAGGCCGAGTTCTTAAGAACAACAACACACTCGAGACAAGTCCTAAAAGAGCAAGACAACCCCACCAGAGAAAAGTTGACAAGTAACATTTCCTCCCCATACAAACCACTGTATCAGTCATCATGTGTTGTGCAAAAGTAGCACCAACAGCATTATTGTCATAAATGAGAGCAGCAAGAAAACCATAGACGAGTGATCCAATAGGGATGTTTGTGATGAGAATGTTGTGGTTCACTCCAACACTATTTGGTCCAAA
The DNA here is from genome assembly GCA_000715115.1 of Nicotiana otophora. Taxonomy (NCBI): domain Eukaryota; kingdom Viridiplantae; phylum Streptophyta; class Magnoliopsida; order Solanales; family Solanaceae; genus Nicotiana; species Nicotiana otophora. Next base: position 147,853 of record AWOL01S0013210.1, on the reverse strand, counting down.
TAGTTCTGATGTTATTGACACTGCTGCAGCAAATATGAATCCTGAACTCAATCCAATTAGAGCTGTTCCTGTTTGGATTGCTGCCTCATTTCCTGTTGCTGCTAACAAAAAGAATGCTATTGGTGTTGGAACTAATGCAACGGCTAGCCAACCTGTCCTTGCAAAATACAGTTTCCTGTAAAATTCATTCAATTCCCATCTCAATTCAAATCATCATATCTACATTTATGGCACGCAACAACGAATTCGGGATCTAGTGTCAGTGGGTTCAGAATGGGTATAATGGTATTACATGTATGCATTTTTAATTTTTTTAATTTATAGAAAGTACTAATGGGATCAGTAAAAGAATAGAACCTGCTCTAAATCCGCCTCTACACCTAATAAAACCAAAGTCATTATGCAGAGTGTTATGATCCATTCCCTTCTTCCACACCCACCCCTTCATACAACCAAAAGAAAATAAGAAAACAGAGGAAAAGTGAGCTTTAACTTACAATCTGATGAAATCTGGAGCTGCAGAGAGCAAGCGGCCAAAGAAGGAGAAGGATGAGTAAAGTGTGATGAGAGTGGAAGTCATTGAACTATGTCCAAGTGACTGTGCTATTTGGCCAAGATTGTTACTATACACAAGCCCAATTGTTCCTCCACAAAAGTATGCAAGATAATATAGCCAAAAGTCCAATCTTTTAACCAGCAACCCTGCCTTGTGTTCTTCTCCAAGCATGTACAATTGATCCTTCCCAATTATTTTTTCACAACATCCTTGATCACTAGCTCCACCGGTGCCTATAATCCTCGCAAGTCTTAGTGTAAGAGTCGGCCCATCACCATTTACACCGTAGGACATTACATTGATCTGGCTATTCTCGCGAATAAGTAATTCTTTATGAAATTCAAGATCATCAGCATCAACAAGTAGTAAGCCGGATCCTTGAAGGGGAAAGCTTGAAGAAATTTTCTTCTTAAACCATTTCCTTGCATAGATAATGCCTGGAATTCCCAATGGAATAACAAGAAGTAAAATTGCACCAGCAAAAATTACACGAGCCGTTGATGGATCTGTCGAATGGACAAAGAGAAGATAGAGGCCAGTGATTGCAGCTAGGAAATTTAGAATTACGAATATGAGTTGTTCGTGTTTGATGGCATCAGAGGGCAGAGAATCGATAGGGGGTTGTCGCAGGATTGGGACAATGACTACAATTGAGGTGATTAAGGGAATGAAGGCATTGAGAAGTAGGTAAATATGACTAGAAGAAGGATTTATAGCCATTGCAGCGAGGTTGTATAAGGCTGCACTAACTCCATTGAAACTCACTGTGAGTGCAAGTGCTAATGGTCTGTTAGAAGGGAAGTTTTTTATGCAGAGAACAAAGCAAACTGTGTTGAACCAAGTGATGCTGCATCCAGCTAACAAGCAAAGGAAAAATACCTGCAACAATTAGTCAAAAGGAGCTGACATATTTACAAGCACTAAAGAAGTGCAAGATCAAACCAATAACAATATGCTTTCTTTTTCTTCCATTATCTTAAAAATAATTTGTTTGATTTCTCCTAACATGGAAGAAAATAATATGTTGATGATACTAATTGGTTGAGATTACGTCTTAGTAGGTTACATTTAGGCCCATTGCATTATAGGAGCGCTAGCTTTTTAGTCCTAGATTTCAGGATTTAGTGGCCTAACGCCAAACATTAATACGAGGACTTTCCTTTTTTGAAAAATCTTCTTATATAATTAATGAAGTCCTTTTTTTAGCTTTTGAGATACAAAAATATTAATTATTTTTATAATTAATTTTTCTAATAATTCTTTCTCAATTGACAATATAGCCAATCAATTTAAGCTTACTAACATTGCTAATCTTAGGAAAGATTGTATTAATATTAATTTTGAAAAACTTTTTTTCGTTGAGGCAATTATTATAGGAATCGCTAAACATTATTATATAAGCAATATAGGCATTTAGAAAATAATCAAGTCTTCTTAATTATCTGATGAAGTATATCAACTAAGATATTATTTCTGACAATACTTCTCTCTAGCTCTCTATGTCTCTATTAATTTGTTTTTTGAATATCTTTATTAATTGTTATAATTTTTTTGCAATCTCATTTCTAAATCAATCCATACATTCATTCGAAACCTGATTCTATGTTGATAATTTGCTACTTCAATTTGCTTATTGCACTGTTTGAAAATTCGAAAATGAACAAGAAAGAATATGCAATTTACTTGTTTCAATTCACTTAAAGCTTTGTTTTTGACAAAATAATGACTCTCTCGGAAGAATGGATAAAATGAATAAACATATACATTTCCAGTGAGAAAGAATAAAAGAGACGCAAAATTTGGGTTATATGCCACTGCTTATGTCAAATGCAAATGGCCCAAAAAAGGTCTCCATTCATAAATAAGGTCAAGTAAACTATAAAATAAAAAATTGTCTTTTTTGCTTTTTATTAAAAATTTATATTTTATATTTTAATTCAATATTTAAAGAAAATTATATGTCTATTTGCTACAATTACTAACTATTATTGAAAATTGGGGCCCCTAAAATTTGGGGCCTAAGGGCTAAGGAACTTGCCTTAGTGGCTTGTGCATTAGAGCCGCCCCTGATAGATTTATATACGAGCTGAAATTAAAATTATTTCTTTTAATTTTATTATATATAATATTAAGTTAGATGAGCTTAAATGAAACGAAATGAATAGTAGTGATTGATATGGCTAACCTCAATTTATTAGGGATTGAGGTATATTTTTGTTGTTATTATACTTTTCTTGGAAGAAAATGATTTTAGTTGTTAGGGGATTTGTAACTAACGGTTGAAAGGTAAGTTCACGGACGAAAGGAATAGGGAAGGTATAGTGTAAGATCATACACCAAAATGCCGTTCAAACTTCAAAGAGAGCTTTCACAGGAACGAACAAAATGAGAGGAGGACAAATGTCTCTTTGATGCCTTTTGTCTTAAGCTACAAGGAAAAGCTTTCCCTCTAAGAATATCCTTTACTTGACTAAAACCAAATATTCTTTTTTATTTTCCCTTCATATTTTACATCAGAAATGTTGATAAGAACTATTCGTCGAAAAAAGCAGAGAATATATATGCTCTAAAAAGAGAGAACCAAAAAATAAAAAAATGGAAAAAGAAGAACTTGGAGTTTTCAGCTTTCTTCACTAACTCTTTTTAATTGTAGAATAATGTCGACCACTCTGAAATCTAAATTAAATGTTTCAGTGTTGGTGTAAACGTACACCAGATGTTTCAGTGTTGATCTTCATGTGGTCTTCTAAATCTGTACTACTATGCTGTGGTAAAGTTTTCCTAATGTTTTCAACTTAATTATACTATATTCTCAAACTATTTCCTTTTTATCCATTTACGAAAGAATGACCTCTTTTTAAATTTGAAAACAGTTTAATTTTATTTTTTAATTCTATCCCCAGTGAGAAGTTTTTATAGCAATACTAATACTCTGACACGTTTAACACCACAAGTTTCAAAAAAATTATAGTCACACAAATATTATAACTTGTTTAGGATCACAAGTATTAATTAAATCTTTATTTTTTCTTAAATTTCGTGCTTAGTTAAATAGACTCACATAAATTGGAATTTAGGAAGTATATTTTATAGTGATCAAGTAATATGACAATACATACTCCACACAGAGACTTTGGAACAAAAAAGGGAATTTACCAGCTACAGGCTCAGCAAGAAGGAATTAGTGAAAGATTATAAGAATTAAATACCCAAGAAAAAGGTTCGATTTTCTTAAACTATTAACATATGAAGTTAAAAATAATCACAAATAAGATTATATAGATGGCCTCCATGAGAAAATTCAAGGTAGGGTACAGGAAAAGGAGCTAGGATGGTATATACGGGCCTTTGGGAAGGTCGATGCTTCAGGAACCTTCCCAAAGGTACGAGGAAATGCATGGAGTTACTTGGAAACTAATCAAAGAATAGTTTGAATTTTGTGGTTCTTGGTAGGGGTGGGCATTCTGTACTTCGGTTCGATATTTCGGTATTCGGTTTATCAATGTGTATATCAAATACCGTACCAAAGTAGTTCGGTACAGTTTCGGTTTGATACATTGGATTCGTGTCTTTTAAAAGGAAATTATTTACAAACGTGAATAATTGATATAAATGGAGAGGACAGTGGACACCCTGTGCTAAGCTAGCAGGTTATACGAAGCATTTCACATATGAGTATTGTGTGTGAAATATGTGAAACTAAGCAATTGAAAAAGAGTATTAAGCGGCACTTTCTCCACTGTAAAGGGCTCAGCTGCTGCATTTTTTTATGTAAATAAAGTTCCTTTCTCAATTCTCATCGTCCATAACTTAAACAATTCTGTGCATAATGATAACAAATGAAGTAAGCCATATGAAAGCAAGAAGACCAGAAAGTTTGATAAGGAAGCCTAAGCAACCAGTACAATTGCATTTGCAAGTTAGCAACATCAGGCCAGCAGTAGAATTCATTAAAATGAAATCATTTTAAATTTCTAACTCGTCAATTGCAACAGCAACTAACGAGCAGCAGGCCAGCTTCTAACGAGCAGCAGAATTCAAGTTTACACAGATTAGGGAATTAGGGGGGCTTGGTGTGTTGGACTTTGGCTTATTGGGCTGGAAAATAGAAATAGAGGTGGGCTTGGACTTAAAATATTTCGGTATTTCGGTATACCGAAATATTAAAATCTCAATACCGAGTACCGTACCGAAATATTGAAAATCCTATACCGAAGAATACCGAAAAAATCGATATCGAAATACCAAATTATTTCGGTTCGGTTCGGTTCGGAATTCGATTTTTCGGATTTTATGCCCACCTCTAATTTTGGAGCATGGCAAAATTCATTCTTTTTAGCCACAAATAACAGACAGTACATGTATGAAATAGCTAAAGGGCCTATATTAAATAAATTGATGATGCAAGCAATACGTATGTTATATGTGGGAAATCCTAGAATTTTAGTAGCCTTTTGAGTAAATTCATAATAAGAACAAGAAAGGAAGAAGATTTATGAACTTTGGACCAAATATATGATGGGTTATTGGGAAAACTTGATGTTTTCAAATTTCTTAGTAACTTCAATTTTTACTGTTTGATGAAAATAAATTTCAACCCCCAAACAAAACAACTATTTCATCGGGAGTATTCTCAGTTTTCTAGATTTAAACTACGTGAATTTTGATCAATATTTCAAGATGTATTTTTTTTTATATTAACATCAGAAGAATTACAACTTATAATATTTTTCGTATAACTTTTTAATATCTAAAATTTAATTTTAAAATATTGAGTTAATATAATCACATTAACTTTAAAAATTAGTCGCATTGATTCTTAATAAACATAAAATGTCACATAAATTGGGATGAAGGAACCTATATCAAATATAAAATGAATGATATTTTTTTTTGGAAATAATTATGTGATTAAGACAGCTTGATTAGATGACAGATTACTGATATATACCTTTGTTTGTGATAAGAAAAGGAAGAGGGAAAAGGAAACAGATATTCATGCTTAAATACGTCACATAACTAAAATCCGTTTATCTAAAGTTCGTATATTTACGACCCTTGCAGGTAACTAAAACAAAAATGAAAAAGGAGGCAACAAAAAAGGATAGCACGGGTCATTTACTGTTTTTTGGGCTGGTTTTAAAATATTGTGTTATTCACTGTTCTTTTGGACCTTTTCGGATTACAATAATATCAAATTCCTTAATTCTGACACTGTATGAACTATTTTAAATCAGAAAAAGACAACAAAATGGTTTTAAATATTTTTGGTTATGCACTGATTTTTGGACCTTTTCGGACTACAATAATATCAAATTCCTGAATTCTGACACAACATGAACTATTTAAATAAAAAAGCCAACGAAATCGATTCATTTGAAAAATATTAATATAAGTATAGATTAACATAAATATTAAAAATATTGGCATAGTGAAAAGGGTGCAAGTGAAAATGAATCGGATTGTATTACGAATTTAAGAATTAAAAATCCGATTAGACAATTAAAAAGATATTAACAAAAAGAAAAAGATATTAAAAATCCAAGTGAAAATCCGATTCATTTTCACTTGCACCCTTTTCACTATGCCATGCCTCCCTCAAATAAAACGAAAAAGAAAAATTTAGAACACAAGAATTAAAGATTTAACTTACATGGAGTAAATATTTACACTGTCTCCCTTATTTTGCAACAATTAATCTTATTCTTTATGGACAGTTAGTTAACTATACTTATCTTTTCAATAACTTGAAAGTGTATAAACTTTTCAAGACTAAGTTAAACTCAAGAACTAATTCTAATTCTAATAGAGGAAATTAAGAGGAAAGAAAAAAAAGAGAGAGAAATAATACTAACCACAAAATAAGGCAAGGAAATGAGGTCAAGAATGACAAGCCACTGAATCCCGTAACCAAAGAATCCCATGAAAGCAGCGACGAACATGACGAACCACAACGGAAAATACATCAAAGCCAATCCAGAGGACCATCCCAGAGCTTTTCCGAGATCCGACGCCGTCGCCAGGTAGTTCAACTGCACCTGTGAAATTCCCAAAACAGCCTTCAGCTCCGACGAGTAAGCTGAGAAATCGAAATTGGTTCCAGTGAATGCTTGAATCCATATGGTCGCCACTAAAATCATCCATTTTCTTGATTGTCCTCCCATTTAATTTGAACTAATTATAACTGCTGAGTACCTCTGGCGGTTGGCGTCTGGAAAGAATTTTGGAGAGAATTTGCGTTGTGTACAGACTTTACGTGGCCTAAATTATATGCGTTCGTTTCCTATAATAGAGAAAATACTCCGACTGGTTTTTTTTTTGATTGTGACAGAAAGTGAAGACATGGACCTTGCTTTACTTTTGTCCTCCCTCCATCCAAGTTACTAGTACATTATTGACTTAGCATTAGAGTTGTCTAAAATCGAATCGTAACCTTTAATTGAAATGTAAAAGTTTACTGGTTTATTAGTATCGGATTATTGGGATAATGGTTGGTGAACGAATTGAGATTTTATAATTAACGGCTTAACGAATTAAGGCCGAATTACTCAATTTTCTTATCGGATAAACCGTAAACCCATTAAATTTTTTTATATTTACACTTTTATATCGTATATAAAATAGTATCCTATATCCTTATCCATAGGAATTTACGGAGAGACCAATAAGAGTGACACACATTAAAAGTTTTTTGAGAGAAGAGACGAAACAAATCTCCGGTCCCAAGAATTATCATTTAAATTGATCTATGTTGTGGAAGTGAGTTTCCACGACCATTTGTTTGTATAGTAGAATCCAGACTGATATCTTGAATATTTTTGTGTTAGACATTTTAATATGACTTCATATACGTTCCCTGTTGCTTTTGTTGCCTATGTTATCAGGATTATGTTCCGTTTACTATCTCTTATTTTTGTTTAACGGTGAGTATAAAATGTTTAATGAGATATAAGTTTCAAAACAAATATTCACTATGGTAATTGAATGCAATATTAAGGTAGCATATCCTAAATTTTCCCCTATCTCTAATTCTCTAATTCATTTTTTAATGTCTATTAGATTTAGCCGATAAACCGTCCGATAATCGCTAATCCTTTACAATCCACCCGAAGTCTTATCGGTTGGAGAGCGGATTACAACATTTACAAACTGACAGCCGATAAGTCAAACGGTTAAGCGTAAATATCCGTCCGATAAGCACCCCTACTGTCATGACCCAAAATCCTAACCTGTCATGATGGGACCTAACACACTTGCTAGTTAAGCCGACAATCGCATAACAACTAATCATTAGAAATAAAACATGATTGAATTAACCCAACAATGGAAAAATCTCATAAATAACTAATAAAAATACTTGAAACTCTACTACAACCATCCCAAAATTTGGTGTTAACAAGTATATGAGCACTATTAAGTATCAATATAGACAAAACTCTAGTACATATGTCAGAATAATAGAACCGTATAGAAAAACATGAAATGAAGGAGAATCAAGGTCTACGGACATCATAACAGTTACTTTGAAGTCTCCAAGCAAGCACTGGCAACAATATAGCAATCATCGCGTCCAGATGTACTTGGATCTGCTGTCATGACTCGGAATCCCAACTTCAGGACCGTTATGGTGCCTAACATCCACTTGTTAGGCAAGCCGACATGAAACATATAATTAACCGATTTTAACAGTTGAAAACTAAATATTAACAATGATAACGATATAAGTCTGAAGTAGAGTAAAATAACACCGAACAACGAAATCTAAACATATCCCAGAACCCGGAATCACGAATACATGAGCATCTAAAGTGCTACAAACAAGGTCTGAACAAAATACAACTGTTTTGAAACTCAATATAAACAATAAAGATAGAAGGTAGGGGACTTCAGGGATGAGGACGCCGTGCAGCTATACCTCAAGCCTCCGACTGCGACTGAATCCGAGCTGAAAGCTATTGAGCGCTGCTAGGACCAATACCAGCATCTGTACAAGAAGTGCAGAAGTGTAGTATGAGTACAACCGACCCAATATACTCCGTAAGTATCGAGCCTAACCTTGACGAGGTAGTGACGAGGTTATGATAAAACACCTACATAAAATAAACCTGTACAAATGTATATACAACAACTGTAATAACAGAGAATGATAGCGTACAAATTAGTAGGGGACATGTGAAAAGGGAAGATATAACAACTACGACATGTATGAAATCACGAAATAACCAAGTAAATCACCAAAACTGGGAAAATTAGTCAAACCAATTATATGAAAATGGCACGGCATCACCCTTTGTGCTTTCACTCTCGTCCTCACCATGTAATAATATGAATAAAATGGTCGGCATCACTCTTCGTGCTTTTACTCTCTTCCTCACCATATAATAATGATAATATAAATAAAATGGCACGGCATCATCCATCGTGCTTTTACTCTCGCCCTCACATGTAATAATGATAATGTAAAAGAAATGGAGCGACATCACCCTTCGTGCTTTTACTCTCTTCCTCACCATGTAATAATGATAATATGAATTCGAATAATAAACAACGCGGAGAATAAATTTAACTTCAAATATGGTGCCATGATATCAAACTTCAACCTCCAAAAATATTCAACAACTTTGAACTAAGCAATAAATACGAAACGAATAATCAAAGAAGTAATAATCTAACCTAAGCATGGATATCATAATTAACGGAACAATATACAAAGAAAGAATTTTCACCTGCATGCTTTAACCTAATGACAACGCATATTTACTCGTCACCTCACATATACATTGTCCCCACACATAAAACACATAGCAAATGGACCAACAAGTCCTAATCCCTCAAGTCAAGGTTAATCACGACACTTACCTCACTCCGCAACCAAATCAGTGCTCAACTGCGGATTTTCCTCTAGAATTAGCCTCCAAAATATCTAACCAAATATAGTTCAAATAATTCAAAATAAACTTTAGAAACTACCCACGAGTGAAAAAGATTCAATCTTTAATGTTTTTGAAAAAAGTCAACAAAGTCAACCCCCGAGCCCGCTAGGTCAAAACCGGAGATTCAGACCAAAATCCGATTACGCATTTATCCCCGAGCCTATTTATGTGATTATTTTTGAAATCCGATCACAATTTGAGGCCTAAATTTCTACCTAAATCTCTAATTTCTATCACGAAAAGCATAGATTAATGGTTACAATCAATGGGTGATTATGGAAATGTAAGGAAACAAGTTAAAATCTACTAACCCATGAAGTTGGGATGAAAAACATCTTCAAAATCGCCTCTAGGCCAAGCTCAAACTTAAAAATGATGAAAAATAGGATAATTCCCTATTTTTAGAAGTTTTAAAGATGGGGCGCCAGGTGTTCATCGCATTCGTGAGACACCTGAAACGATCGCGAATTATTACAGCCTACTGGCCTTCGCGTTCGCGATGGCCAGTCCCCCTGGCCTTTGTCACGACCCAAAATCTAATATAACCCGTGATGGCGCCCAACGTCACCTTCAGGCTACCCAACACTTAATTATTCATTTTTAATAATATCATTATTTTAAAAAAAAAATCATAAATCTTGTTTAAATAGAGAGGCCAGTGCATTAAAATAAATCGTAGTTACTTACAGTTTAATGAAAATATAAGGTAAAAGTGTGCCAATGTAAAATAATCCATAAATAATTTCTAGAACAATACCCAAAATCCGGTGTCACAAGTGCATGAACATCTACTAGGAATATAATAAAATGCAATATCTATGTGGAATACAAGTTAGACAGGAGAATATAAATAACTCTAATGGAAATTATGTATGTTGCGGATCGTAATATGGAATGCACCATACCGTGAAGTCCCTGCAACAGCTGCGTGTTGCGTCCAAAAGACCACCACACACACACAACGACCTGGCCGGTCGTTTTGAGTATTGTAGCCTCGTTCCCCCATTTATCAATTCTTGTATGTTCATTTGTGGTTATGTGACCTATATGAGTGGTTGGTTTGGTTCCGGGAATGTTTTGGGATTATTTGGGACACTTAGTCCCAAGGTTGGAAGCTTAAGTTAAAAGAATTGACCGGATGTTGTCTTATGTGTAAATGACTCCGGAATGGAGTTTTGATGGTTTTGATAGTTTCGTATGGTGATTTTGGACTTATGAGTATGTCTGGATATTGATTTGAATATTCGTAGGTCGTTTTGGCTTGAATTGGCAAAAATTGAATAGTTGAAGGTTTGAAAGGTTGAGAAGTTTTACCGAGAGTTGATTTTGTTGACACTGGGCTCGGAATTTTGTTCTAGGAGTTGGAATAGGTCAGTTGTGTCATTTAGGACTTGTGTGCAAATTTTGAGGTCAATCGGAGTTAGTTTGTTATGTTTCGGCTTTGGTTTTAGAAGTTGGAACTTTAATAGTTCATTAGGCTTGAATGGGGGAGCAATTCGTGATTTTGATGTTGTTTGATGTGATTTGAGGCTTTGACTAAGTTCGTATTGTGTTCTAGGACCTGTTGGTATGTTTGGATGGGGTCCCAGGGGCCTCGGGAGTAATTCGAATCATGTTCAAACTCATATTGGACTTTGTTGAGTTGTTGATTTCTGGTACATAGTTTCCTCTTACGTGATCGTAAAGGTTGGGATGCGATCGCGTAGAGTTGTTGTGGGCTACTAGAAATTTGTGCATTGCGTTCGCGTGCATGGGCTCAGATTCGCGTAGCCTTTGAGTCTCAGTTCATCGTAGAGGCGACAAACACCACACGTTCGCATAGAGGGGAAGTCAGCTGGGGGCGTAAGGTGTCAGGCCTACGCGATCGCATGGAGGAGCCCACGTTTGAGTAGTGTCAGGGCTGGTAAGCAACGCGATCGCAACTGGACTTTTACATTCGCGTCGGTTAATTGAGGGCAGAGATAATTTTATTCTTCACGATCGCGAGATTGTTTCCGCAATCGCGATTCACAATAACTGGGTATCAGAATGTTAAAACCCAAATCGAGGGTTAGATTATTATTTTCACATTTTGAGTTGTAGAGCTCGGTTTTGGGCAATTTTGGAGGTGATTTTCATGTCTTGGATCGGGGTTAGTGTTCTTAACTCGGATTTGTTCATTTATTGTGATTCCATCCTTATTTTGTCGTTTATTTAGTGAATTAAAGTGAAGAAATGGGGATGTTTGTGGAAACTTTACAAAAATAAAAATAGAGGTTTGAAGGTCGATTTGAGATCGGAATTGGATGGTTTTGGTATGGTTGGACTCCTAACTGAATTAGTGTTAGAATATTTTGAATTTTGTAGGGTTCCAAGTCGTGAGACAGGGGTTGACATTTAAATTTTGATAAAGATCGAAACTTTAATGTTTGAAGTTGTTTCCTACGACATTATTTGTTGATATTGAGTTGTTTGTGACTAGATTCGAGCCCTTTGGAGGCCGATACACATGGGAAGGGATTGTTGGAGTTGTAATTTGTGTGTTTTGAGGTAAGTAACACTTCTAAACTTAGAACGGAGGGTATAAATCACCGGAAAAATGTATTATATGGTTTGTGTTGGGGTGAGACACATGCTAGGTAACTGGCGTGTGGACGTGCACTGTGGTATTCATGACTCAGTTGATTCTTTCGGACTCTGTTGTTATCAAGGCTTGTTCTATCCGTAAAATCCTTACTTGTTTGAGCAATTGAACTGTAATTGATGTTAGAAAAATATGTTTAAGCTATGTGCTTATTCTATTGTGGCCTAGTGAGGCTATTTCTGTTGTTTTGAGTTATCTACTTAAATTCTAATCATGTGCTCAATCATGATCCGTCATTTACATATCATATCTCGGTTTCTATTATCATTCACTATTATGTCACATATTATTATTGTTTGGGCTGAGTAGTGCGAGGTTGTAAGCATTGCGACTTGAGAGATTGGTGACTAAGGTGGGCCTAAGAGCCATTTTGTGCATGATATTGTGGATCCGGTTGTACACCACAGCAGACCATATTGGCTTTATTACTATTAGTATTATTATTATAGATCGGGTTGCACGCCGCAACATGCCTTATTGGCTTATTTATTATTGTGGATTGGGTTGCACGCCGCAGCAGGCCTTATAGACTTTATATTAGTGCTTGGGCTGAATGCGCCCCTCCGGAGTCTGACATACCAGTAGTGACCACGGGTACAGTGATATATATACACGTGCTTTGGTGAGGGGCATTAATGACAGACACTCGTACAATGTTGAGTGATTGTGTGTGAGTGTGATGAGTGGGTAATTGAGAAAGACATATTTAGTACTCTGAGAATGTGAGTACGTAGGAAATATCTTCGTGATTCATTACATTTGACATGCATATCTGACATGTAGGCACATAGATATATTATTCCTCATGCTAGTTGTACCTGACATATTTTATCGGTGTTGGGATTTAATCGTTGAACTTGAAAGCATGTTCAAATTTATGTACCCGAACGAGCTGCCTATGGAAATTTCTATGAGTTATTGGTTGTCATTGTCATTATCTTACCTGTGTTGACTTTATAGTTGTTCAGACTGTATCCTTTTAAGCTCGTCTCTGCTTTCAATCCAAGGTTAGTTCTGTTATTTATTGAGTATATTGGGTCGGTTGTACTTATACTACATCCTACACTTTGTGTGCAGATCCAGGTACATCTGGACGTGGTGATTGCTAGGGTGGTGCTAGTACCTGCTCAAAGACTTTGAGGTAGCTATTATGACGCTCGCAGACCTTGATTCTCCTTCCTTTTATTTTCTTCAGTACTGTTCTACTATTCAGACAATTGTTTATGTTGTGATGTTGTAGTGCTCATGTACTCGATGACACGAGGTTTTGGGATGGTTTAATAGAGTTATAGTTATTTTTATCAGATATTTATGAGATTTTCCACTGTTGAGCTTATTAAATCTATTTTAATTCAAATGCATAGTTTTTATGCGATTGTCGGCTTGCCTAGTAATGTGTTAGGCGTCGTCACGACAGGTTAGAATTTTGGATCGTGACAGAGACATTATTGGCCATTAATGTCTTTTTAAAACTTTTTATCCATAATTTTTATATATTTCATAATTTCTAGTCATAATAAGTCATAATGGTACTAACTTTAATACTAGAAAATAACAAAACTTATCTTGAACGATTTCTCCACAACTCCTAGGTTTCGGGTCATGAAGAATTCTTTGATTCATGGGTGGAAACCTAGGTTTTAGGAATTAGAAGGTATTAAACGATGTTAAAAACTTATTTTATACTAGAATTCATGATAGGGATATTACCTTGAGTGGATTGGGAAAGCCCTAGGTCATTCTTGCTCTCGAAAACCTCTTCAAATGATATAAAAATAACTAGGTTTCTCTTTTTCTAAAGTGCCCTTTTATTTTACGTATTTTAAAGTCGTACCGGTCAAAATTTGGACGTCGTGCTAAGAGTAATTATTAGAGCTCGACTTTCTAAATTTTGGGCACCATTTTGGCTTGCCGCGTCGCTCAAGGCACCGTGTCAATGATATTTTTTCGGAACCAAATGGTTGCTCTGCTACCCTTCAGTTAAATGGTCAGAACTTTTTACAGAAATATCGGAATCACAAACAATTTGATGTTCCGGAAACTAGAGTCAATGAACTTTCAGGTGATATATAGTTCATTGCTCAGTTTATAATATATTAGGAGATATAACTTTTTGAAGTTAGGTCATATGCGAGTATTTTTGCTTTCTTCCCTAAAACATTTACGATTTATTCCAAACTCTTTCTCCCGCTTTATGGGTGTACATATAACCTTATAACATAAGATTTATGTATTACACTAGTTCAAACTTGTCGAACACCCATGTATTTATTTAGGGCTTGAACGAGGACGTACTACTTAACGGGGAAAACAATCCTAGGCATTTCAAAGTTACTGATCAGTTCTTAGCAAAATTTTCTCATATTAATGAGACTTCATTAATGTCTTTCATGACTAACCATTGAGTGAAGAGGGACCAAACGTTTCATTTATCTGAATATAAGATAAGTTTTTCTTAATTAAAATCAATGAAATACTTATTAATCCATAACGTGCATTACATATCTAAATTCTAATTAATTACTTTCTTTATTTATACCCGAAGATAAGTTTAAACCATTGTGCTATCAATAGAAAGGGTAGAATTTTTATTAAAAACTTCTCCTTTTTATTTGTTTGTTTGTTTGTTGCTATGCGCCTCTTTGCTTCGATATTTGGAACAATCTTCATTTCTTTACGCTTGAAATTGTTGGTTTCAAAAATGTCTTCTTATCGGTAATGGCAGCTACCTATTTAATTTCATATACATTGTGAGTGTTTGAAAAGCAATTGCTTACTGCAATTCACCATACAGATTCAATAACGAAATTGTTACTCCCTTGGTGTCAATTTATATTATGGTATTCGGATTTCGAGAGTCGAACGGGTAATTTTTACCTTAATTTTTCATATACCTTTTAAATATTTTAAATTATTATTTATCGTGCCATAAATTATTTTTTTACGTAATTTTTGAATATGTCCATAAAATTTAAAAACTTTATGTTCAAATATACGGTTAAAATATTTGAATCTTGAAAAGCAAAAGTATCATATAAATTGGGCTGAGGTAGCATGTAACTATTCTAACTTGTATATAAATTTTTTAGAAAGGCAATACAATTGGCGAAGTGAGGGCAAGAATGCTACTTCGGCACGAGTAAAATATATAAGATGCCATTTTAACTGAGAGTTTAGCACCTCTCCGCCAACATGCTAGCTTGCCCATTAGGGGTATATCTGGTATTTCAACATATTGTCATGCTTCAATATGATGTGCTAAGGGCAATAATGTGAGTATCTTTTTCTTTATGGGGCCCACCTGAACATCATTTCACACGTATTTGTCAATGGATTCAAAAGTGGGCTGTAGTAGCAACCCAATTGATGAATCATGTCATGCGGGCCCCAGTTAATTTTACTAATTTTATAACCAACTCTCTACAAATAAAAGTAAACTATTGTTGACTTATTTGGTATACATTAAATTATTTTTTTTCGTAATTAGAGTGAACCAATATATCTGTCTATAGCTCAACAAAAAGGAATTACATTTTAAAAAATTAGAACTACCCAACTCAAACAGGCAATAACTGAGAAAATCACAAGTACTAATCCAAACACTTCGTCTGCAACATTTTGAAACTTTTGCTCCTTGCATGCCAGTATGATTTGAAATGTATAGTAGTATACTAAAAAGAGAAATCAAATTTACCCTACTTCTCCAATTAATTTCTTAAGAAGTCTAACATGAAATCAATGTTACATTTGCTTTTAACTTTATCCACGTTGAGCTATTGCTATTATTTTGAAATTACACTCTCAAAAAATCATAAATTAAATGTTACTATGTTAATTATAATTAATTAAATAAAAATGATATATTACTGAGATTAGAGTAACTGCATCATGATACAGGAGCTGCGCAAGCACTTTAGTGGCCTAAAACCAAAATTTATTTGGAGGTCTTAAATTTAAAAAATGAAAAATAATTTTTCTCCAAAAATCTATTGTTCTAAATTTTGAGATACAAAATTATTAATAATTGTTTTTAGTTATCAATATCTTCTAATATTTCTTTTTGAATGATAATATAGCCAACTCTTTTACTTTTTCTTGAGAATTATTGATATTGGATAAGATTTTATCAATTTTAAATTTAAAAAAGCTGCATTCCACTGAGGCAATTGTTCCATGAACTGTTAACATTATTTAATAAGAAATATAAGTATTTAAAAAATATTATGTCTTTTTCTTTGATTGAATATGTCGATTAGAGTATTATTTTCTACTTGTACTATTTTGTTAAACGATTTTAATTTATAATAAGTTTAAACTAACAATATCATAGTGACTACTATATTTTAAGGAACATCCAAGATTAAGGCAATATTATTTTAAATTCCCATCATTTGATGATCTCATATTTTTACACTAAAATATTTGAACCGTTGAACTATTAGCTTGTCCTCCAAAAATTCTGATTATATGATATAAATTACACAATTACGAGTTTGGAAAATACACGATTTCCTATTAGGGGATGACGACGTGTTTATGAATAAAATTCTCTACATGTTCTAAAAGATATTTAAGCGATTTTCACTTTACGATAAGTCTAATACTTGTTTTAAGAAAAAACCTTATGAATTTATTATTGCTAAAAAATGAGCCCCTTAAATTTGGGAGCTTGAGCCGGCACTGACACTATACAATACTCCCTCGTCCTATTTTATAATGATTACTTGATTATGCACGACATTTTAAAAAGAACTTTTAAAATTTAGTCTAAAATATTTGACTATAGGTATTGGACCCGGGCACCCGGGCTAATCATACCTGGTGTGTAGAGAAGGATCAGTTCCAAACTTTCATTGTGACCTTAAGGATTTTCATGATAGGGCCCTTGATAAAACACCCTTTTCAGATTTTCCGGACTGTGCTCCCGAGTTATAACGTAGTTTTACATCTTTATTATATTCTTATCAAAATAACTCTATCTTTGTAATGACATTACAATAATAATATTTCTCATGATAAAAATAAATGCAATGCATAGTACTGAAGGCTTTATTCAATATATCAGTTTCTTTAATGTCTGATTTATAGCCCTTATCTACTTATTCATTACTAATAAAGGATTCACTTATTTCGAACCGAAAATATATGCCGAGTTTTGAAAGGGATTTACAGTAATCTTGGAATAATGAGCTCAATTTTTTAAGATTTTGAATTGAATACTTAAGTTTTTGCACTTGATATTAGAAAAAAATAAATTACGAGTGTAAATCTGTCAAAGACAACGATAAGAAATCCTTGTTCTATAAAGCTAAAACATATATGCATATAAGTTTCATATCAATTGTATGATCTGACCATCATACAACGTCATAATGAATTATTTTATTTTATAGCTCTTAATATGCATGGTACATTTAAACTAATTACTCAAAATTTAACGAGCTTTTATCAAATATTTTTCCTTGTCGTTGTATTCGTACCTCTCTTATTTTGATAGTTTAAATAAAACATGTTTAGATGATAAGATTTACAATAATCATAGAACCTAGAACCTAAAGTTATAGGTGACATTAACTTGTTGAAAGAAAATGGGTACTCAATTTTAAGAATTGTAACAATTCAATCCCTGTTTTCAGCATTTATGACTTGTTGTTTGATTTGAAGCTTTCTACTAGTTCATATTATGCTTCTGAACTTATGTGTATGTTTAGCTTAGATCATGGGAGGCTCGGAACGAGCTTAGCACCAATACCTGAAACTAGTAAACTAGGTCTATATAGTATTATTGAACTTATCAGGATGGTTTGGAGTGGTCCTAGGGGACTCGAATGAGTTTCGGTGCATGTTGAGCAAAACGGCTCATTGCAAGATTTTTGTTGGTGCTGGTGCCTTCATCGCGATTGCGTGAAGGGTGTCGCGGTCGCGAAGTCTTGGAGCGCGTTTGCCAATGGGTCGCGAGGTTTTGGGCTTCTGTGAATCGCAAACGCGAAGGCTGAGGGTCGTGATCGCCAAGAAGACCCATGTCCTATATATAGCTGATTTCCGATTACAAAAACCCTTTTCACCCCTTTTTGGAGAATTTGAGCTCGTGTATATGAAAGCCGAATGTAATTTTGAGTTAAGATTTGAGATATGGATTCATAATACTAAACCCATTAACATACTTGATTTTTACGCGAAATGATTAAAATTGGATATTTTAAACCTGAACTAAAGAAAGTACTTATTGTTGATTTGAGCTAGTAAATGGAACCAAGTTTGAATTTTGATTATAGATTTGAGTTCTATCACAACCTCAATTTCCCACCTTAGAATATTCTAATGATACCTAGTCTCTAATACTAGGTAAGCCGAATATTGAATAATAACATAACATAAATAACCAAAATGAGATAATGAAGTAAAACAAATAAACTCGTATTAACTTCCAAAATAGAACCTTTAACAACAAAATTCCCAAAACCGGTGGAACTGAGTCACAAGCTCTACAGAATTTTCTAAAAACGCCTACGACAACACTCTCTGATAAGGAAAACAACAATAATGAGAAAATAATGAAAGGTGACTCCGAGGCCTACGGACGTCGAGCATGTATACCTTGAAGTCTACGAAAAGCAGCTAACAAGTCAATCACTAATGTCCAGCACGGGTAGATGTGTCTGGATCTATATAAAAAGATGTGTAGAAGCATATTATGAGTACACCTCAACGGTACCCAGTAAGTATCAAGCCTAACCTCAATAAAGTACTGACGAGGCCAGGTCAAGACACCTACTAGTACATGATAAACAGAACGAAAATATGATAACAAGAAGTAATGGAAAACGGAGAAATGAATAATAACGAAGCAATTTAATAATGTAAACTAATGACAATTTGTAAGCATAGAGATAACAAGAAAGAAGCAATTAATGAGAACCATAATTAGTTAAATACGGAAAAAATTGATAAGACAAGGAAGAAAAAAAGCAACAAGAACTGTTCAACCAATAACTCTTTTCGATATGAAATGCACAACCAGAATCACAACCGAGGTACCGCCTCGTATTCACATTTCACAATTTCAATTTCAATCTTTCTTTATTCCGCTGTGTGAGCCTCACATTTAGATAGTTTTGAAAATATTTTTCTCGAAATAGCTACACACACTTTAACCCACCTTATGTCGCCTCATGGCTTCAAGTAATTTTCTTACTAGCAACACGCACATAAATCTCACCTTATGCCCCCGCACATACATTATCCCCTATCATTATACCGACGCATGCGCATCAATATCACAACACAATAACAACTCGCACCACAAGTACCCATGTGCCACAACTTGCCATAAATCAACAATATCAATATTTCTACAACCAATGGCCCATGGCTTAATCACAATATGCACAAGAATCTCGACAATAACAAGATAAATGTGAATTTGCTCAACAAGAAAGACATCTCAATAATTAACAGCTTCACCTCAATGTGATAACATCTTTCACAACTTCCGCACCAATAACTCAACAAGAAGATATTTCACGAGATGACGATTTCAATTAAAAGTAATTCAATAATTAAGGATGTAACAATGCAACAAGGAAGACAATAACTTCAACTAAGCATATAAGAGCAAAATAGCAAGTAAGAGGTAGATTAACAATGTCAAATAAAGCATGTCAAATAAAGCATGTAAAGGTAGATTAATACATGTAAGAGTTCATTAACAATGAAGGATATAACATGTTATGACAATTCAATTAAAGATATAGAAAAAGTCTACATAACCTAAACAGATCAAATACCACATATAACCGGTGTACCCACTGATCACGTTGTGTAAACGGCTTTCTCATGACATAAATAGCACAATCAATCCCAAATCCTAAGGGGTAGTTCTCCGCACAATGTTAGGCAAGATACTTACCTCAACTAGGCCAACTCAACTATCGAAAATAACTTTTTTCCAAAAATTCGACTCCATACGGCTAAAATCTAATCAAAATTGACTTAATAACATCAAACAATGCAAGAGAAATTAATTATAATAGATAAAACTATGATCTTTACACATTTCTCAAAAGGTCAATAAAAGTCAACCACGGGCCCGTCCGGTCAAAATCCGGGTCCATGGGTAGATACCGACTACTCATAACACCACGAGTCCATATATATGTTTTGTTTCAAAATCCTAGTCCAAATCAACTCTTAAAACTCAAATTCTCATTTTTCAAAACTTTGTGAAAAGTTCTCAAATTTACACTTTGATTCACATAAATATGATGTTAAATCTAAGATATATTCATGAAATATAGTTGGAAATGAATTAGAATAACTTACCCAATATTTGTATATGAAATCTTCTCTCCGAATCATCTCCTACCGAGTCTAGGGTTCTAAGATATGAGAAATGAGACCTAAATCCTGACTTTCTAACCTTTTGTTCAGTTGCAGGTGTCGTAATTAAGACACCGGGTTCGCAATTGCAAACCCTAGAAATTGCAAATAAAAGCTTGCAATTTTGGCACTGAAAGTCTTAAGGGAAACCTCGCAAATGCGAAATGGGTTCACAAATGCAAACACCGCCTCCTTCGCAAAAGTGACAGTTATCGCAAATGCGAACTTTGACCAGCCTAGGTCAACTTCGCAATTGCGACCCATGCATCGCAATTGTGATACTTGTGATCACCCTGTTAAGATCGCAATTGCGACCCTAGTGTTCACAAATGCGACACTACAGGGAACAACACACCAACAGCTCATCTGAGCCCTCGGGCCTCCAAACCATACATCTACATAAGTCTAAAAATATCATACGAACTCGCTCGCGCCATCAAAATACAAAAATAACATCTAGAGCTACAAATCGGATACCAAAATATATAAAGTTTAAAGTAAAGTTCAAGAACTCCTAGAATTGCATATAAATATCTGAATTCTATCAAATCAACTCCTAACGATACCAAATTTTGTAGACAAGTTCTAAATAGCATAACGAACTTATTACAAGTCCCAAAATCCAATTCCGAACCCGATATCCAAAAGACAACCTATGGTAAAACTTCTAAACCTCAAATTGCCAAATGTTTTGCAAAATATCACAAATCAACCTCCTAACTTTTGAATTCGATTTCGGGCATACGCCCAGGCCCAAAATAATGATACGAAGCTATCAGATCCGTCAAAATACCATTCCGTGGTCGTTTCTATAAAAGTCAAATATTGGTCAACTTAATCAACTTAGGCTTCTAGGCCAAGAGCTAAAGGGTCTAAATCAAACCGAAATCTTTCCGGAACGAAACTAATCAACCCCGCAAGTCATGAAACATAAGTTACAGATGTGAGAAGCATCAAAAAGGGGAAACGAGGAATTACACAAAATGACTGGTTGGTTCGTTGCATTCTCTCCCTCTTAAAACTAACGTTCGTCCTCGAACGTGCATAAAGACATACCTGAAGTGATAAAAATTTGAGGATCACGACTCCGCATGTCGTGCTCGGTCTCCCAGCCCTCCTTGACCGGATGACCCCTCCACTGAACCTTCACTGAAGCAATATTCTTTGATCTCAACTTTCGAACATGTCTGTCCAAGTCGTGGACATGATAATTCTTCTCATGAACCTTTAGCTGCTGAGATGCGTAGGCAATTACCCTACTGTCTTGCATCAACACCGCACCAAGGCCAATACGTGACGCATCACAGTACAAGTGTAAGACCCCAAACCAATAGGTAACACCAACATTGGGGCTGCAGTCAAGGTAGTCATGATCATTTGAAAGCTCACCTCACACTCTTAGGAAAATCTGAAAGGAGCACCCTTCTGGGTCATTCTTGTCATAGGTGTCATACCCCGACCCCGGGGAGCGCAACTAGCGCTCAATCGAGATACCCCGGCCGAGCAAGCCTGTACAATACCTTCTACCCAACTCGCCCATGAATAAAGAGAAGATATATTTATATTATCAGTTAAACAAGGAGGTCATATGAATAACACCAATTCACTTCAATTAGTTATATCATTAATAAGTCCCCAAAATAGTGCACTATATATTCGTAGTTAAAGTGGGACGGATGATAAAATTACAACAAGTTTAGTTCAACCTTCCCAAAACAGGATACAACCCATATTATGTCTACCAAGCCTCTAACAGAAACAAAAAAGTACTACGACAACACCGACAATTAGGCCCCGGCTACACCTCAAAACACTATGTACATGGAACAAGAGATACGGGACCCCAGAATGAAGTGGGGTTCACCAAGTCAGTTGAGAAGAGGGTGCTGCTATCACTGAATCAGCGCCCTCGGCAAAAGAGACGTTATTACATGTCGAATAGTACTAGTAGGAAAGCCAAACACCTATGTAAGGACTTGAAAATACAACATGAATATGATGAATATGGTAACAATAAAAGGCTTAGTTAGCCGATAAAGCCATAGCAAATTTACTAAGAGCTTTCAATAATATTTATAAATTCATAAGTAGGGGATCCTATACAACTACCTTAACATAACGCGTCCCTGCCGCCTCACTCCAACGTATGCGGGTGGAGGTGCAATCACAATACCAGAAACACTACACAAAGCGGCCCTGCCACTTCACCCCAATGTATGCGGGTGGAGGTGCATTCACCATGCCACAAACTTTACACAAACCGGCCCTGCTGCCTAACCCCGATGTATGCGGGTGGAGGTGCATTCACAATACCGTAACTCTACACAAAGCGGCCCCTCCGCCTCACCCCACTGTATGCGGGTGAATGTGTATTCACAATACCACACTTCGGATTTCCGAAACGATAATAGTTTGAACAAGAGAGTTCCTTTTTAAATCAACCAATCGGCACATTTTGCCTTAGCAAGTGTAAGTTCAAAAGGTCTCATCATATGATAAATAAGTGTTTAATCACATTTCTTTCATACACGATCTCCTCCCAAAAGGGGGTATAACATAATTAAGTCAATAATAGAGAATCATTAACACACGAGGGTTCTAACACGTTATCCTAATCGAGAATCAATTTTACTAGTTTTAATACCCCACATCAATAGCGATTCAAGTTCAACTACACATGATAGAAGTTTACAAGGATTCGGGAATTCCGATACTATAATAAGAGTTTAGCCTTCGTACCTCGTTTTGAGCTTTCCTTAATTCACTACAGAGTTTCGAAAATCCTAGCAACTTTGATCCATTTAGAGGCATAGCAAAATTGAACACAATTTAGGAAGATATTTATGGTTTTAGCTCATTTAAGCATTTCATCAAACACTAGGTGTGTGAATTTGATTACAAGATTCTTCCAATAGATGTCCTTCACTCCACACCTAATTCAATACCAATAATTCACAAGATTCTTCCAATAGATGTCCTTCACTCCACACCTAATTCAATACCAAGAGTTTACTCATACTAGTTCAATTACCTCCCCACAATTCTCATAGCTACATGCATGCATAAATAACAACTCTCATGCCCAAAAATATACTCCCAATTACCCATTTTCCCCCCAAACTCGAAATTGAAGACAAGGGTTAGAACCTTACCACTTGGATGAAGACCTTGTGAGTTTTCCTTGTGAATTCTCCTAGTCTTGAGTAAGGATTGATGAACAATTAGCCTAGGGTTTCCTCTTCTCTCTCTAGAACACTCTCCCTTCTCTCTAAAATATCAGATTTTTGCCTTCAAAACAAGCCCCAAGGGCTTTTAATCAAAATAGGGTCGGGTAAAAAAAGTTAGAAAAATAAAGCCCCGACACAGATCTGCGGTCGCATAACGCTTCTATGGTTCGCAAAATGGACTACATAATGGCCCTCCGGGACTGGGCACCTCTGCCTCACTCTATGATCGGTCTGCGGTCTCATAATGTGCCATAAAACTGCCATCTAGAATTCTTGTGTGCTGGGTCTGCGATGGGTTATGCGACCCGCAAAATAATAATGGACCGCATAATGGTCTAAAAATTTGCCCATATTTCTTCCTTAGTCTGCGGCAGATCTGCGGTCCGCAGATCAGTTTTGCAATCGCAGAGTGGACAGCAGAAACACCCTGCTCTTCAAACATTTTTCTTCAACTCCCCAACACATTGTTCAACCTAAAAAGTCCGAACCGCGGCGAGCTTGCGAAACCCTGAAACCCCGAAACTCCCCATCGCACTATTCTACAATCGCCAACACATAAGCCTACTTCGGTACCACAAAACCTAGGGTTTTAGATAAAAATATTTTATGGGGCCTTACATCCTCCCCCGCTTAAGATCATTCATCCTCGAATGAGGGCCAAAATACGCCATTAGAAACCAATGTAACTCAGCTGCCATAACACACCAACAATTCCAACTTTTGACTAACTCCCCAAATTTCCAAAATTTTTTGCCAGATTTCCCCCCTGTAATTGGGCCTATCCACCCATCAGAGAATCCCAGAAACCACCCCTAACAACATATACATGAACCAATGACGTAACATAACATAAAAACAACGGAAGTCATGGCCTTACAAGTAGTATATCACCAAAAGGGAACACCCTTAACATCTACTATACAAATGATACATAATTCATATAAGGTAAACTCTTAACATTTTTATAGAACACAACTTTATAAATACATGGTTATTCAAACAAATGAGGGTACTTCTTCTTCATTTCTTCCTCAGCCTCCCAGGTGGCCTCTTCATCCTGCTGGTTCCACCATGGTACTTTCATGGAGGCAATTTCTTTATTTCTCAGCTTATAGACTTGTCTATCAAGAATAGCAACTGGAATTTCTTCATAAGTCAATTCTTCATTAACCTCAATAGTCTAAACCAGAACAATAAGCGACGGATCTCCAACCACCTTCTTCAGCATGGATACATGAAACACCGGGTGCACTAAAGACAACTCTGGAGGTAGTTCTAGCCTGTAAGCCACCTGGCTAATCCTTTGAATGCTTATGTACGGTTGGACATATCTCGGACTTAATTTTCCTTTCTTACCAAACCGCATTACACCCTTCATAGGTGCAAAGACCACCGCTGCATGCTCTAAGTCATATGTTGGATAGTTCTTTTCATGATTTTTAAGTTGCCTAGAAGCATAAGCTATCATCTTTCCATGTTGCATTAATACACACAAGTCCAATTCTTGAAGTATCACAATATACCACAAACCCATTTGTACCCTCTAGTAGGGTCAACACCGGTGCTGTAGTCAATCTTGATTTCAACTCCTGGAATCTTCTTGCACAAGCATCTGACCATTGGAACTTAACTATCTTCTGCGTCAGTTTAGTCAACGGAGAGGCAAGAGTGGAGAACCCCTCCACAAACTTCCTGTAATACCCTGCTAGGCCTAAGAAACTGCGAATCTCTGTTGGGGTAGTAGGTAGGCCAATTCTTCTTAACTGCAATCTTCTAAGGATCAACCTCAATTCCTTCTCTGGAGACGACATGACCCAAGAACGTGACAGATTCAAGGAAAAATTTACATTTCGAAAACTTCGCATACAACTTATGCTGATAAAGGGTTTGTAGAACTACCCTGAGATGACCGGCATGGTCCTCTCGACTTCACGAATATACAAGGATATCGTCATTAAACACTCTCACGAATGAGTCAATAAAAGGCTTGAAGACTCCATTCATAAGATCCATGAAAATTGCCGGGGCATTTGTTAGCCCAAAAGACATTACCAGAGATCAAAGTGCCCATACCGGGTCTCAAAAGCTGTTCTCGGAATATCCTGCTCCCGGATCTTAAATTAATCTTGGAGAAGTACTTAGCACCCTGCACTTGGTCAAACAAGTCATCTATCATCAGCAGCGGGTACTTATTCTTGATCGTGACTTTGTTAAGCTGGCGATAGTCAATACACATTCTCAGTGAGCCATCTTTCTTCCTTACAAAATGGACGGTGCGCCCCAAAGCGACACACTCGGCCGGATGA
Source organism: Nicotiana otophora (assembly GCA_000715115.1). Classification (NCBI taxonomy): domain Eukaryota; kingdom Viridiplantae; phylum Streptophyta; class Magnoliopsida; order Solanales; family Solanaceae; genus Nicotiana; species Nicotiana otophora. The sequence continues at coordinate 121,829 of AWOL01S0013210.1, read as the reverse complement.
AACTTTTCTCTAACAAATCTTTCAATTGTTTTTTTAGCTCCATCAAATTTGTTGGTGCCATTCTGTAAGGTGGAATAGATATAGTCTGTAAGGTGGAATAAGTTGGTGGTATCCCAAGGAGCTCATCCGAAAAGACCCCCGGAAATTCATTCACAACAGGCACAGACTCAAGTGTAGGTGCCTCAGCATCGGTGTCCGTAACCCGGACAAAATGGTAGATACACCCTTTGTTAATCATTTTCGTGGCCTTAAGGTAAGAAATAAACCTACCCTTCGGCACCACATCATCCCCCTTCCATTGAATCACTCACTTATTTTGAAATTCGAACCTAATGGTCCTGGTTCGACAATTAAGCTTAGAAACACATGAATAAAGCCAGTCCATCCCCATTATTACATCAAAATCAACAATCCCTAATTCTATGAGATCGACCATAGTGTCCTAAACACGTATCATGACAACACAATCCTTAAAAACCCGCGCAACCATAATAGACTCACTAACCGGAGTAGATACAGAGAACAACTCATGGAGTTGTTTCGGTTCTATCCCAAATTCCATAGCGACATAGGGAGTGACTTATGACAAAGTTGAACCGAGATCAATAAGAGCATACACATCTAGAGATTGGACAGTCAATATACCTGTGGCATTATCTGGAGAAGCCTCTGAATCCTGGTGCCTACACATAGCATAAAATCTACTGGGTCCTCCTGAACTCTGTGCACCACCCCTAGCTGCACCACGCTCTGGGGGTACTGGGGTGCCTCGAGCTAGAGGAGGTGTCATGGATGTAGTAGCTGTAGAACTAGCTAGCTGCGCCGTACCTCTGCCCATGATTTGGCGGGACGAGCAGCAATTCCTCTGAATGTGACCCCTCACACTGCACTCATAGCATATAGGTAGGTCCATGAATCATACCCTAAAGTGCATCCTCCCACACTTATAGCATGGGGGCCTCCGCTGCTGTTGGAATCTTTCTCCAGGCCGACCCTGCTGGTGGGGTCCCCTGTTGCCCTGACTGGGACCGAATGGCTGTGCACTCATTGAAGACTGAGCGAATGACTGAGATGGCCCTGATGACCATCCCCTAAATGCTGACCTACCACCACCAGAAGAACCACCCAAGTTGCCCACGGTCCGGCTCTTGCTGCTCCCCTCACGCTCCCTTCTATTTTTTAGTTTACAGTCCTCTATAGCTTGAGCAAACGCCACCATCTTCTCATAGTTCATATTAGAATTCAAGACAGGTATAGCGGCCTCATTAATAACCAAGGGGCTAAGACCTTGCACAAACCGGCGCACTCTATCCTCCGTAATGGGCAACATGTGAATAGCATACTTGGACAGGCGCACGAACTCCATATGGTACTCTCACACATTCATTCCTTAGTCTCGACAATCAAGAAATGATCCATAAAGGCATCTGTGAACTCACTCCACCTCACCGGAGGGCTCCCATCCTCACGAGACTCCTCCCACATCTCAAACCAAGAATAGGACAGCCCTTTCAGGCAGTAGGAGGCCGACTCCACTCCCTCCATCTCAGTAGCATGCATAACTCGGAGAGTCTTGTGCATCTCATCAATGAAGTCCCGGGGTCCTCTTCAGGATCAGTACCTGTGAACACTAGAGGATCCAAATCAAAAAACCTGTTCACCCTGGAACTAGCGGAATCCCTTGGCTAACTAGAAGAAGTAGGTGCAACATTTGATCTTTGAGCCTGGGAGGCCACTATCTGAGCCAACTTATGTATGGCTCTCCTAGGATCCCCATCAGAAACGCCGGGACCGGAGGCTGGAGCTGGAGTTGGAACTGGAATATCAGTTGGAGGGACTATTGCACCCTCCGTAGGTGTAGGAACTAGTGTCGTCTGAGCAAGAATAGTAGATTATGGCGGTGTAGTAATTAGGGGAATATCCTCACCCCTCGGGTGCTCACCCGCATCATCAAATATAGAGTCAACACTTCCATTAGAATTCTTTGAGGATATTAAGGAAGGGTATTATTCTATATTATAATTGGGTAAATATCCTCACCCCCTCGGGTGCTCACCCGAGGGGTGAAGACTCCACTAGATACGGCACCGAGACATCCTAGGATACTTTAAAACCTTAGGCTCTGATACCCCGGCCGAGCAAGACTATACAATACCTTCTACCCAACTCACCCACGAATAAAGAGAAGATACATTTATATCATCAATTAAACATCAAGAGGTCATGTGGATAACACCAGTTCACTTCCATTAGTTACGCCATTAACAAGTCCCCAAAACAGTGCACTATATATTCATAGTTAAAATGGGACGGTTGATACAATTACAACAAGTTTAGTTCAACCTTCCCAAAACAGGATACAACCCACACTTTGTCTACGGAGCCTTTAATAGAAATAAAAGAGTACTACGACATCGTCGGCAACAAGGCCCCGGATATACCTCAAAATACTATGTAAATGGAACAAGAGATACATGACCTCAGAATGAAGTGGGGCTCACCAAGTCAGCTGAGGAGAGGGTGCTGTTATCAGTGATAAATAGCACCTGCTATGGAACCACCTATATCCATTAAAGATGCAGCGCCCCCGGAAAAAGGGACGTTAGTGCATGTCGAATTGTACTAGTACAAAAACCAAACACCTATGCAAGGACTTGGAAATAGAAGATGAATATGATGAATCATGGTAACAATAAAAGGTTTAATTAGCCGTTAAAGCCATAGAAAATTTATAAAGAGTCTTCAATAACATTTATAAATTCATAAGTCGGGGATCCTCTACAACTACCTTAAAACCCCAACGTATGCGGGTGGAGGTGCAATCACAATACCAGAAACACTACACAAAGCGGCCCTGCCACCTCACCCCAATATATGCGGGTGGAGGTGCATTCACCATGCCACAAACTTTACACAAAGCGGCCCTGCTGCCTAACCCCGATATATGCGGGTGGAGGTGCATTCACAATACCACAACTATACATAAAGCGGCCCCTTCATCTCACCCCAATGTATGCGGGTTGAAGTGTATTCACAATACCACACTTCAGATACTAGAAGAAGAGTTTGGCCTTCATACCTCGCTTTGAGCTTTCCTTAATTTACTACACAGTTCCGAAAATCCTAGCAACTTTGATATATTTAGAGGCATAGCAAAATTGAACATAATTTAGGACGATATTCATGGTTTCATCTCATTTGATCATTTAATCAAACACTAGGTGTGCGAATGTTATTACAAGGTTCTTCCACAAGATTTCCTTCACTTCACAATTAATTTAATACCAAGAGTTTACTCATACTAGTTCAATTACCTCCCCACAATTCTTATAGCTTCATGCATGCATAAATAACAACTCTCATACCCCACAATCATACTCCCAATTACCCATCTTCCACCCAAATTCAAAATTGAAAACAATGGTTAGAACCTTACCTCTTGGATGAAGACCTTGTGAGTTTTTCTTGTGAATTCTCCAAGTCTTGAGCAAGGATTGATGACCAATTAAACTAGTATTTCCTCCTCTCTCTTTAGAAAACTCTCCCTTCTCTCTAAAATATCAGATTTCTACCTTCAAAACGAGCCCCAAGGGATTTTAATCAAAATAGTGTCGGGTAAAAAATATTAGAAAAATAAATCCCCGACACAGATCTGCGATAGCATATGAGACCGCATAACATTTCTGTGGTCCGCAAAATAGACCGCATAAAGGCCTTCCGGAACTGGGCACCCCTCCCTCACTCTGCGACCAGTCTACAGTCCGCAGACTTATTCTGCGGTCGCATAATACGCTGCAGAACTGCCCTCCGAAATATTTTTGTGTTGGGTCTGCGATAGGTTATATGGCCCGCAAAATAATTATGTAGTAGCATAATGGACCGCATAATAGTCCGAAAATGTGCCTAAATTTCTGCCTCAGTCTGCGGTACATTTGCGGGCTCGATTTTCTGGGATACTTTATAATAGTTCCAAAGATCATCCCGGTGAAGAAGGCTCATGTATATTTCAGTTCATACACACTATTATCTTGCTTTATTAAAATTTACTTACTTCTTCTAACTGCGAGCAAAATTGGAATTGGTAGAGTTTTAAAATTAGAACAGGGTGAAGGTGAAGTATTGTGACGGTTCATCCTTCACGGATAATGTTGAACACGTTGACCCCGTAAGTAATAGTACTATATTTATTTCTCATAGATATTGATAAATTAAGTTACATTTTTCTGATTGAAATTGGCAAATCTACATTAGGACAACAAGCTGTATTTTAAGGGGCAAGAATATTTAAAGCCATCATAGAAGATTTATGGAGCAAAGGCCTGCAAAATACTGAAAATGTAAGAATATCCTACTGAATTACTTTGTGGCCTGGCTTCATATTCACAATTCTAATTATGCATTTCTCTTCTATTTTTTTTAATTTGTTTTTGTTTTCTAACTTTCTAAATCTTTAACAAAAACACAAAAAATGCCATGTTAGGCAATTTTGAGCGGAGTTTCAGCAGGAGGATTGGCTACAATCTTGAACTGCGACAAGTTCAAGTCCCTCTTGTCAAAATATGTTAGAGTTAACTGTGTAGCAGATGCAGGATTCTTCATTAATGGGTGAGGTTATCTTTCTATGCATTATGTGATCTGATCTCTCAATAAAATGATGTCTTTTGATTTTATTAGTGTCTATGTCATTCTAACTCAAGTGTTTCACGATTTATATATGTAGGAAGACTATTTCTGATACATCAGATATTCAAGAGATGCATTGGAGAGTTGTTACATTACATGTTAGTCCGAGCATCTTTTTTTGTTAGTACATTTTGTATAATATATGCTTTTTGTTCGATTTCTTTTCAATAATATTTTTTTTCTCTCGTTTAAGGGATCCGCTAAGAATTTTCCTCCATCTTGCACTTCGGCAATGGAATCAAGTCTTGTAATTTAGAGTTTAATTTTCTCGAAACAATTTTTTTTTCTTATGCTATATGTTAGTTTGAATTCTTTTATGGATTACTAACGAACTTGGTTCGTTACCATACTCCCTAAGTGTAAGCAAAAATAAACAGTAAAGTAAATACATCAATTTTTACATGGAAAATCACCCGCATCAAAAGGTACAAAAACCACAACCTACCACGTAGGATTTTAGCTTCAACTTCACTAGAACAATGAGCCAAATGTATCGATTATAAATCTGTAACTCAATACTCTACCGTTCTCTTACTTTAACTATTTGACTTACAAGTTACTCAAACTTGCAAAATTAAGCACTCACTCCAACTCTCACTTATGCAAGTATATCTTCTTGGACAACAACCATTATCATATTTAGCAATTCTCTTCCAACGAACTCGGACTTGGGTAACTTTGTGATAAAGCTAATATCTTGTATGAACGTGAAATCATCAATCTTGAGGACCTGGTTCTTCGAGCAGTTAAGCAACTACGTTGAGGACCAAGTTCTTAGAGCATTTTCTCTCAACAAACTTTGTTAATCATCAAAACCTCAATACTCAATAAATTTCCCCTTTTTGATGATGACAAACTTTGTGCACATTAAAACTAGGTATGTACCTCACACCACAACCATACGATGACCCAGAGAAAGTACAACATGAATACAATAAGCACACAAGTAGGCACATCAACGCCAACATGTAACTCTATCTTCCTCCTTTTGGCATCATCAAAAAAAATAACAAGATGTTAGACAGACTAAGCAGAGTTTAATGCAAGATTCATGGCCATTTAGGCTACAACACAAGCTCAAAAATTATCAATGCAAATAAACTAAGCGGATGATAATAACCATGTGCCAAAGCATTAACACATCATAAGAGAATTCATTTAGCAGTGCCAAATTAAGCCTAGGGCCTTGACTCAAAACATTAAATCAAAACAAACTGAAACATCTTGCAACCTACTCAAAGCAAGAATTAAAGAAAAACAAAAAGCTAAAGCACCATTGGGTTAACAAAACAAGCTGAAGATATGGGGTGAAGGACTAGGGTCAAGGGTGAGAGGAAGAGGGGGAGAGGGGGCCAAGGCTTCCACAAGGGTGGCGATCTGTTAGGCATGAGCCTCTCAGTCCATTCTAAGCTCCTCTCTAAGCTACCTAGTTTCTTTTCTCAACTCATCAGTGTCTTCTCTAAGCTTGGAATTCTCTTCAAGAGCCAACTCCAACCTTTTAAAGAGGTCTGATGCCCTGCTACTACTAGGTAAAATAGCAGAACATGTTGGCCCTCTAGCTTGATCTCCTCATAGCCACACTACTTAAGGGTAACAACATCCATAACATCATAGTGATTTCCAAACTTAAGCTCTGGAAAGGTAATATTGAGCTTGTCAAACAGCTCAGTTAACATGAAGCCATAAGACATAGCATGCTTAGGCTTTAAAGTATCTGCAGCCCTTGTCATGTGTTGAATCACCCGGCTAGGGAGATTGATAGCTCTACTAGTATCAAGTAGTTCCATCACAACCATATCAAGAAGGGTAGCTTCATGCCTCCTCTCCAATCTCTACAATATGCAAGAGATCACAAAGTGAAACAACAACTTATGAAAATGAGTCATATCAGTCTTGAACACCTTTTAGGGAGCATCTAACTCAAACTTCTAAGAAGCTTTTCTGGTGACCACAATGCCTGTGTCCACATCATTGTCTATAGCTAGTCACTTTTTCTTCAAATAATTGTCAAAATCTGTCACGGCCCCAGTTTTCCCTCCGTAGGATGTTCCCTCCGTAGGATGTTGTGACGACACATAATCTCTACCACTAGGTAAGCCTAACGCTAACTAAATAAAATGACAAAAATTAACCAACAGAACTATTGAGCAAAAATCAGATATTTCTAAGTGAACTCAATATATACAACATGAAATAACATCCCAAAACCGGTAGTACAAATCATAATCTTTACTGCGTTTACTAGAAAAATTCCTAATTACAACTGTTCGGAATAGAAATTAAACAGTACAAGTACAATATCATAAGGTGACTCCAAGGCCTGCGAACGCGGCGATAGGTTTACCTTGAGTCTCCACAACAATTCTCCACCAGCTAGCTAATAACCAACAATATCCGAGGCACCTGGATCTGCACAAAAATGTGCAGAAGCGTAGTATGAGTACACCACAGCGATACCAAGTAAGTATCAAGACCAACCTCTGTGGAGTAGTGATGAGGAACAGTCAAGACACCCACTAGACTAAACAACCTGAACAAGTATAAATGTAGAAATAACATGGAGCAATGTCGCAAGGCATGATGACAATAATAATTCAATGCTTGTAATATGAAAATACAAGCAACAATTAACAATAGGGATCAAACAAGTAATAACACTGTAGAGTGAGCTGAACACAATTCAAATCCGGTGAAACCAAATAAAGGAAAACAAGTGACAACTCAATCAGAACGACCGCTTTCACACCAGGTTTATCCAAGAATTTCCACGAGGTACTAAACCTCAAAATCACAAATCACGAGTCCTAACTCGTGAACCCTAATCACTTGGCATCTTGTAACCACATTATAATTCATAACAGTACGGACGACTCACGTGCCAAATGAGTGACAATATCTAATATCTACACAGACCACTCACGTGCCAACAATAATAATGACTCATGACTGCATGGACAACTTACGTGCCAATATGATAACTCTCACACACAAGGCAAGTACACAGGAGTGCATGTAAATTGTCAAAACATCAGGATTCATCTTCTTAGACCGATATAGGTGATTTATTTATATGTATGCTTGTGCAAGTGTTCTACCACAATTCAAGTCAACAGGTAAGAGTAGAGAAAATGAATGGCGCATAAGAAACGATCACCACAAAATGTATAGTATAATAAAGACAACAATGAAATTGAAACAACAAATCGTACAACACGATTAGCTACAAAGAACTAAGATAATAGTGCAACACAAAGAAAGACAATTAATAGCATGCTAATGAGAACACCAATCAAAGACAAGTACAAAAGAATGGGGAAATGTCAACAAGAGGCACTACTGAGGTACCGCCTCGTAGTCTCAAATCACAAAATGAATCACAACCTTTGTTTATATCACTACGGGAGCCTTTACATTTAGTTTTGAAAATTAGTTTTCCCAAAATAGCACCCCGCGTTTTAACCCACCTTATCACACCGAATGACTTGTAGTAGTTCCCCTAGTAGCCACGCGTATCAAGCCCACATTATCTCATAGTATGCCATTCAACACCCAGACCTTATATCACTGCATGCATATCAATAATAAAAACAACACAACAGAAACCTCATGCAAACATCATAACAACAGCACGACAAAAATCTCGTGCAAACATCATAACAACAACACGACAAAAAACTCATGCAAACATCATAACAATCCTCTCAACAATAACATGTGTGCCAAAACATAACAGCTCAAAAAATGACTTTCACAATATGTGCAAATACACCACAACATTTCCTCAAAACTGTTTCAATATCACAAGCACGCATAGCCCTCAGCTCAACAACACTGAATATAACAGCAACAACAGCAATAACACGAGGATACGGCAAGTAAATCAACTCCTGAACTTCAGAACACAATGAAATGGTAGAACGAGCTCACAAAGAAGGGCACAACATGGAATAATGGTCTCAACAAGAATAGCTCAACAAGGAAGAGATAATGTATAACAAGGATTCCACAAAAGTAAAATTCGACGATAAGAGAGATAACATAAATCAATGATTCCAACTAAGGATAAGTCAACGATGAAAAGGGATAGTAAAACTTCATTTAAGGTTGAGCAATTACGCAAGAGATACAACAAATTCAATTAAGGATAAGCAATTACAGAAAATATAATAATAACTTCAATTAAGGATAGACAATTACGGAAAAAATAGCATGTCAATAAAAGAGGCAACAACCTCAATTAAGGCACATAAGAGAGTAATCAGCAAGAAGGCTAGAACATGAAGCAATTAATTTCAAATAAGACACGTAAGGGTGAATTTAGTAAATGGGGGATTTAACATGACAAAACAACTTCATATCTAATGAACATGAGAACCTAAGATTCCTAAATAGTCAAATTCCAACAAATAAGCCCGAGCACATAATCTTCACCTATTGTACACGGCCTTCACATGACACAATTAGAACAAATGACTCAAATCCTAAGGGGTAGTTCCCCCACACGAAGTTAGGAAAGATACTTACCTCAAACAAACAAGAACGATACTTTAAAATGACCTCCTCGTATGAAACAAATCTCTGGACGACTATAATCTAGCCAAAATAATTTAATATCATAAATAAAAATCCAAGGAAACAATTCCGGATAATAAAGTTTCGATCTTTAATTAATACTAAAAAGTCAACTCAAAAAGTCAACCCCAAACTTGCACATCGAAACCCGACCAAAATTACAAAATCCGAATACCCATTCAATAACGAGTCCAACCATACAAGAATTACTCAAATCTGACCACAAATCGACTTTCAAATCCCTAAATTTTAGTCTAAGAAGTTTTCACAATTTTTTCCCAAAATTTCCAACTGAAATAACTAATTATATAATGAAAATAACAATGGATTTGTGTAATATAGCCAAAATCGAGTTAGAATCACTTACCCCGATGATTTTCTTGAAAAACCCACGAAACATCGCCACAAACCGAGATCTCTAGGTCCAAAAATGAAAAGTGAGATGAAACCCTCATTTATATGGTACCACATCTGATCTCCCAAAGTGCTGACCGCATAGTTTTTTGTATGGCGCACTTCCAAGTTCTGCGGCCGCCATCCAAATTGTGCGGCCTCACTTCAGCAGCAACTACACTACTAGGATTTAGTAAATAGACCATAACTTTCTATACCAATATCGAAATGATGAATGGTTTGATTTTCTGGAAACTAGACTCAAAGGGCTACAAGTTTTCTTTTTGGATCATCTCCAAGTTCCTTATACATTAAAAGATATAAGCTTCCGAAGTCAAACCATCAAACCTGCAGGTTTCCCCTGCTGCGGTCCGCAACATTCTCCACTGCGGCCGTACATGGTCTTTGCCTCAGCACTCCAAAAATGTGCCTTCCCCACATCAAGTGCTCCAGAAAATCATCAAAGTGTCGAAGTGCCCAAACGTGTTCAAAATTCACCCACAACACACCCGGGGGTCACCGGGACCCCATCCTAACAAGTCCTAAAACACAATACGAACTTACCCGAAGCCTCAAATCATATCAAATAACGTCGAAACTATGAATCGCACCTCGAATCGAACTTATGAACTTTTAAATCTTTCAACTTCCAAAACTCGTGCCGAAACATATCAAATCAACCTGGAATAACGTCGAAATTTGCATGCAAGTCCCAAATGACATAACGAAGCAAATCCAACTCTCAGAATCGCAATCTGAGTACGATATCAGCAAAGTCAACTCCCGGTCAAACCTCTTAACCTTCCAAAACTTGAACTTTTCAATTCGCCAAAATGCATCAAATTACCCTACGAACCTCCGAATCTAAATTCGGATGCGCGCCTAAGTCCAAAATCACCATACAAAGCTATTAGAATCATCAAAATGCCATTTCGAAGTCGTCTACACAAAGGTCAAATTTCAGTCAACTCTTACGGCTTAAGCTTCTAAAACAGGAATCCTTCTTCCAAATTGATCTCGAATCATCCGAAAACTTAACTCGGCCATACACGCAACTCATAACACATAATACGAAGCTGCTTGAGACCTTACATTGCCTAACAGAGCATTAATTCTCAAAACGACCGATCAGGTCATTACATTCTCCCCCTCTTAAGCAAACGTTCGTCCTCGAACTGGTCAAGAACCATTCTGAAGTCATCAAATCACTAAGTGAACTTACCATACATACACCCGCGGGTGATCCCCCGTCACCCCAATCCACATAGGTCGAACGACACCATCTCAACTGAAATTTATTCCTTCCACCAATACCAATAAGGCTTAGAACCAAATTTCTCACCATCCGATCATTTCCAAGAGACCTGATTCATACGTTAACACTCGGTATCAACCTCAACCAACTGCAACAACTTATGCCTACACCCACAAGCTATAACCATACGACGTGACACATCACACATATGACCTTAACAACAACTCTGGCCATAATAGTTGCCCATAATCAAATCCAGCACAGGTAGTTAAGCTCACATCCGCTAGAACCCTATTCCAAACCTTCACAACATTGACAATGATGCGAGAAATATGAAGAACTCATAACTATTCACCAGAATCAACAAGTCATATCTTACGCCACCTGGGCACACACCTCGCAAGCTAAAACCCAATAAGCACAACACAAATATGACTGAATATACAAGGAAACACATAAGAGAACTATCAAATAAGCCCGACAGACGTAACCCCCTATCAGTACCATACTACGAATCAATTTCCACAAGGGAGAATCAAGGAATATGAACTAATCAAAAGGATCCCATCATAATATGAATCCACCGCAGCCCGCAGCCGGGTTCGAACATAACAAACCGTATGAAAATGCGAGGACCCCATCCTCAGCTCTGAATCACAAGTAAATACACATCAATCTAATTGAAACCTTCCGCTTATTTAATTTCTGCTAACAAAGTCACAACACATACTGATGTCCCACACTGGTTGAGCATCTAACCTACAAATCGTAACCAACCATCCAGAAATCACATCAAAACTAAAACAATGAGTAACAAAAAGCCATTTCTAGTCTCATAGCTCTCAATAATGAATAAAAGTAAAATGATAGACATGGGCTACCACTATAGAATCTCCCAACAGGGATAAACACATAAGCAGACTATAAATCACTAAACTCGTCCGTATGTCAAGTAAGATAGGAGGACTCACCCCAATAAGCATAGCCGAAACAAAATACGAATGATGCTCCTTTATAACAAATAGTAACCATACCTGTACAATATTATCTTGTGCAACGGCCTCAGTCTTACCGTAGAAAGCACATCAACAAGCCGGGCCTCCCCCTCTTGGGTGCCCTCTACTCGCTTGACTTGCACCCCAAGCTGGTAGTGCAGGGATATCAGCAACTGGAGCGGAACTCATAGCCTAAATACCCCATTGTGACACATCTGTCTGTAGGCTGGGATAATCTCTCACCATGTGGCTGGTATCTCCATACACAAAGCAACCTCTCTACTGACGTGGTTGTGGAAGCTGTCTGGCACGGGTACCCTGAGACCCATGGGCATATGGAACACCGTGCGAAGCCTGAAGTGTAAACTGAACTGGCTGACCCAAAACACCTCTACCATGTCTTACCGTGCCTCCAAATTAGGGACCAATAGGTCCTCCCGACCTACGAGGCCTCTTAGCCTTCCTACCCTATCTATCCTAACCCCGCTGCCCTCTAATCGGTGGGCGATCTCTAGTACTTGCTAAAATAAAATATCCGACTCCAACTCCCGAGTCATGCTGGCTCTGATTGTAAAAACCAAAACAGGTGCATGTTTGGACAAATCACTGACTCTAATGGCATACTCTGACACCAACATAGTGCCCTGGCGTAGCTGCTCATATTCTGTGCACCACAATTCCTGAAGTATCTGGTGAACAAACTCTCTGAGGAACACCTCTAAAGACTGAGTCCATGAAAGTGAAGTTGCATCGGCCGGACAACCCAACTCACACGCTCGCCACCACTGATATGTTGCTCCATTAAGCTGGAATGCAGTAAAAGCAACCCCACTCGTCTCTACAATACCTATAGTGCTGAGAATACGGTAGCACTCTTCTAGGAACCCCTGCGCATCCTCTGAAGCCAAACTACTAAAAGTAGGAGGGTAATACTTCTTAAACTTCGCAAGTACGAGCTGTTCTTCCTCAGATGTTATTGCCCTAACCACGTGCGAAACTTGGATAATAGGTTGTGTCGGCATGACAACTGGAACCTGACCAACGTGGACTCGCTGCTTCGGAATACGGGCAGAGGGAGTATGAGCTTATCCTCCGATCTGTGAAGTAGCTGGTGCAACCAGAATCAACCCCGCCTGAGCCAATGTACCAAACATGCTTAAAAACTATGCCATATTCTCCTGAAGTCCTGGGTAGCAACAGGAACCTCCGGTGCCTATCCCCCAATCGGAGCTACTGGAGACTCCTCAATTGCAGTTCTGACAGGTGCTCTAGCTGCGGTACGTGCTCCTTCTCGACCTCTGCCCCGACCCCGGCCCCTAACAATACCGGCTCTAGGGGCAGCGTCATTGGTAACTGTAGCTCGTGTCCTCACCGTTTATGAGAGAAAAGATTGACAAAAGTTCAAACTCCGTGATCAATAAACTCACACAACATGAATTAAAGAAGTGAAAAGTTCATAATAGTTTCGTAGCCCCTCGAAGATAAGTACAGACCGCACCGATCCGCAAGACTCTACTAAACTCGCTTATGACTCGTAACACCTATGAATCTAGAGCTCTGATACCAACTTGTCACGATCCCAGTTTTTCCTCCGTAGGATGTCGTGACGGCACCTAGTCTCTACCACTAGGTAAGCCTAGCACTTACTGAATAAATTGGTAGAAATTAACCAACAGAACTATTGAGCAGAAACCAGATATTTCTAAATGAGCTCAACATTTACAACATGAAATAACATCCCAAAATCGGTAGTACAAGTCATAAGCTCTACTGAGTTTACTAGAAAAATCCCGAAATACAACTGTTCGGAACACAAATTAAACAGTACAAGTACAATATGAGAAGATGACTCTGAAGCGTGCGAATGCGACGACAGGTTTACCTAGTGTCTCCACAACAATGATCAACCATCTAGCTAATCACCAACAATATCCGAAGCACTTGGATCTACACAAAATTGTGTAGAAGCATAGTATGAGTACACCATAGCGGTACTCAGTAAGTATCAAGACTATCCTCGGTGGAGTAGTGATGAGGAACAGTCAAGACAACCATTGGACTAAACAACCTGAAGAAGTATAAATGTAGAACTAATATGGAGCAATGTCTCTATAAAGCTCGGCATGATGACAATAATAATTTAATGCTTGTAATAGGAAGCTAAAAGCAACAATTAACATCAGGGAACAAACAAGTAGTAACACTGTAGAGTGAGCTGAACGCAGTTCAAATCCGGTGAAACCAAATAAAGGAAAACAAGTGACAACTTAATAGGAACGACCGCTTTCACACCAGGTTTATCCAAGAATTTCCACGAGGTACTAAACCTCAAAATCACAAATCACGGGTCCCAACTCGTAAACCCTAATCACTTGGCATCTTGTACCTACATTATAATTCATAATAGCACGGACAATTCACGTGCCATAGGACTGGCAATATCTAATATCCGCACGGATCACTCACATGCTAACAATAATAATGGCTCATGACTGCACGGACAACTTACGAGCCAACTGGAAAACTCTCACACACAAGGCAAGTACACGGGAGTACATGTAAATGGTCAAAACATCAGGATTCATCTTATTAGACCGATATAGGTGATTTATTTATGTGTATGCGTGTGCAAGTGTTCTACCATAGTTCAAGTTAGCAAGTAAGAGTAGAGATAATGAATGGCGCATAAGAAATGATCACCACAAAATGTATAGTGTAATAAAGACAGTAATGAAATTGAAACAACAAATCGTACAACAAGATTAGCTACACCAAACTAAGAAAATAGTGCAACACAGAGAAAGACAATTAATAGTATGCTAAGGAAAACAACAATTAAAGATAATTACAAAAGAATGGGGAAATGTCAACAAGAGCCACTACCGAAGTACCGCCTCGTAGTCTCAAATTACAAAATGAATTACAACTTTTCCTTATATCACTGCGGAAGCCTCTACATTTAGTTTTGAAAGTTATTTTTCCCGAAATAGCACCCCGCGTCTTAGCCCACCTTATCACACTGCATGGATTCTAGTTGTTCCCCTACTAGCCACACATATCAAGCCTATCTTATCTCACTGCATGCGTTTCAACACCCAGACCTTATATCACCGCATGCGGATCAATAGTAACAATAGTACGACAGAATCCTCGTGCAAACATCATAACAATAGCACGACAAAAACCTCATATGAATATCTTAACAATCCTCTCAACAATAACATGTGTGCCAAAACATAACAACTTAACAAAATGACTTTCACAATATGTGCCCATATACCACAATATTTTGTCAAAGACAATTGTAATATCACAGCCATGCATAAACCTCATCTCAATAACACTGAATACAAAAACAATAACAACAACAACAACAACAACAATAACACGAGGATATAACAAGTAAATCAACTCAAGAACTTCAGAACACAAGGAAACGGTAGAACGAGTTCACAAAGAAAGGCACAACAGGGAATAGTGGTCTCAACAAGAATAGCTCAACAATGAAGAGATAATGTGTAGCAAGGATTTCACAAAAGTAAAATTGGACGATAAGAGAGATAACATGTATCAACGATTCCAACTAAGGATAAGTCAACAATGAAAAAGGGATAACAAAACTTCATTTAAGGTTGAGCAATAATGGAACATATACAACAAGTTTAATTAAGGATAAGCAATTACGAAAAAAATAATAATAATAACTTCAATTAAGGATAGACAATTACAGAAAGATAGCACGGCTATAAAAGAGGCAACAATTTCAATTAAGGCACATAAGAGTGTAATCGACAATAAGGGTAGGACATGAAGCAATTAATTCCAAATAAGATACGTAAGGGTGAATTTAGTAAATAGGGCATTTAACATGACAAAACAACGTCATATTTTATGAACATACAAACCTAAGAGTCCTAAACGGTCAAATTCTCACAAATAAGCCCGAGCACGTACTCGTCACCTCGCGTACACGGCCTTCACATGACACAATTAGCGCAAATGACTAAGATCCTAAGGGGTAGTTCCCCCACACAAAGTTAGGCAAGATACTTACCTCAAACAAGCTAGACCGATACTTTAAAATGACCTCCTCGTGTTAAAAAAATCTTTGAACAACTCAACTCTAGCCAAAATAACTTAATATCATAAATAAAACCATAGAAAATAATTCCGGACAATAAAGCTTCGATTTTATATAATACTAAAAAGTCAACCTCGGGCCCATTCCTCGAAACCCGACCAAAATAACAAAATCCGAACACCCATTCGACAACAAGTCCAACCATATAAGAATTACTCAAATCTGACCTGAAAATCGCCTTTTAACTCCCCAAAATTTAGTCTAAGAGGTTTTCACAATTTTGTTTCCCCAAATTTCCACTCAAATCACTAATTAAATGATGAAAATAACAATGGATTTGTAACGAACCGACCAGTCATTTTGCTTTCTAGATCCTTATTCCCGTAATTACGACTCCCCGTATGTGCTTTTATTATTATGACTTGCGGGGATGGTTAGTTCGGGTTGAAATCGAACACTTAGTTCCTTAATATTGGCTTAAAATAGTTAAGTTTGACTTGAGTCAATATTTTGAGTGAATGACCTCGGAACCGGGATTTAACGGATCCAATAGGTTCGTATGATCATTTTGGACTTGGGCGTATGTTTGGATCAGGTTTCAGATGACCCGGGTGCGTTTCGGCACTTAATATTGAATGTTGGCGCATTGAAGGTTTTTCAAGTTCTTTAAGTTTGATTTGGAGTAGGTTTTGGTGTTATTGAGGTCTGTTTGGGATTTCGAGCCTGGGAATAGTTCCGTATGGTGATTTGTGACTTGTATGCAAAATTTGCCGTCATTCCAAGTAGGTTTGATAGGAGTCGGACACAGAAGTGTTTCTAGAAGTTCTTGAGTTTCATGATTTAGATTTTGGCTTCCGATTCGTGAGTCTAGATGTTATTTCTGTGTTTTGATCTCGCGAGCGAGTTCGTACGGTGTTTTTATACTTTGTGGATGTTTGGTGTGGAGCCCTGAGGGCTCGGGTGAGTTTCAGACGCGTTTGAAGGGGTAGAAGGACTTCAGTTTTTCTGGTGTTTTCGCTGGTGCCTCAGGTATCGCAAATGCGAGGTTTTGTTTGCATTTGCGAGGTGCGCTTCGCAATTGCGATGAAGCCCAGGCGAGGTAGGACTCGCATTTGCGAGCTTTTCCTTCGCTTTTGCGATCAACACCTCTTCGCAAATGCGAAGTTTTTAGTCGCATTTGCGACCATGTCAGAGATGGCCAGCCTTCGCATTTGCGATGGTTTTGTCGCAATTGTGACCCTCGCATTTGTGAACAAGATGTCGCAAATGCGACTGGTTCTAGGGCCTTTTATTGCTGGACTTAGCTTTGACCACGAAATTGGTAAAGGAATTAAGTAAAAATTATATATTTGAGTTCGTGAGGCTATGGGTAATATTTATCTTCAAACATTTCCAGAATCCAGGGCACGTGGGCCAGGGATAAATTTTAGGAATCTTCTAATTTGGGTTAGGTAATTACTCTAATATCTAAATTATGAACTTGTGAGCCTATATTGATTAATTTACATAATATTTGGCTAGCTGCAGATTGTTCGGCACCAAGTAGAGGCTTTAGAGCGATCTTTTGGGCCGGAAAGTGAGCTTTGAGACGAGGTAAGTCTCTTGTCTAACCTTGTAAGATGGAATTTACCCCATAAATGTCTTAAATTACTATTTTCTTATGATTGTGGGGGCTACGTATGCACGAGGTGACGAGAGTCCGTGCATAGCTACTAATCATGCTTAAGTCCATGTAGTTTTAGGATCCAAATCATTAAGTACTTGAATTGTTTGCACTCTACTTATTAATGTAAGTGCTTAAATTATATTGAAACTTGATAAAGGATTCGCAAAGGCCGAATTTCACTTACTTTGAGTTTTGGCGGGTTATTTGACCGTTAATAAAAATTGTGCTTCCTTGTGTATTAGTCTTGTGATAACTTTTAAATCGGATGTTCATAGAGTATTCTCTCTTCTTGCAGAGGGGGCCGAACACCTCGACAGTATAATAGATGCATCTATGGTTCATGCTGCTCAACCCGCGACAGTGTACACATTATTCTAGATCGGGCCGTACGACCTCGGCATAAATCGAGCGTGTTAATTCTTGGAGCCCAAATACACTTGATATTATTCATGACTTGAGAGGTTTTAATTTATTTATTGGCTTGAAATTGATTTGGAGTTAGTATGTATTAGTTGGAGATTTTTGGAAATTACTAGAAGTTAAAGAATCGATTATTTACTGCTTTCTATTATGTTATTATTATTATTCACATATTCAATGCCTATTTAGAATTTCTGTATTTTTATTGTTGGCCTATAATAAGTGTCGATGTCGACCCCTCGTCACTACTTCTTCGAGGTTAGACTGGATACTTACTAGGTACGTGTTGTTTATGTACTCACGCTATACTTCTGCACTAATCGTGCAGGATCTGAGCCAGGTAGATCTGGTGTCCATTCAGGCACACACCCCCATTATCCTTAGGCTTAGTGGTGAGCTGCTCTCTGAGTCCGTTCTGCAGCACCCACAGTCTCTCTATTTTGTATTTACTTTCTATCTATCTCACTTACAAATAGTAGCTTAAGTGTTTGTATATTCTACTAGTTGCTCATACACTTGTGACATCGGGTTTTGGAAATATGATAGTAGACACTTGATGGATTTTGAGTATTTATTTCACCATACATGTTCTTTTATTTGTTTACGCTTTATTAAAAGAATAAATACATGGCTAGTTCACCGTTGGCTTACCTAGTGGCGACGTTAGGTGCCATCACGACCTATAGGAGAAATTGGGTTGTGACAAGATTCGTGTAATATAGCTAAAACTGAGTTAGAATCACTTACCCCGATGATTTTCTTGAAAAAACCACGCAATATCGTCACAAACCGAGCTCTCTAGGTCCAAACATGAAAAATGAGATGAAACCCTTGTTTATATGGTACCGCATCTGATTTCCCAAAGTGTTGACCGCACAATTTTTTATGTGGTCCGCACATACAAGTTCCACGATCGCGATCCAAATTGTGCGGTCGCACTTCAGCAACAAATGCACTATCAGGCTTCAGTAAATTGACTATAACGTTCTATACAAATATCTAAATGATAAATGGTTTGATTTTCTTAAAACTAGATGCAAAGAGATACAATTTTTATTTTTGGATCATCTCCAAATTTCTTATAGATTAAAAGACATATAAGCTTCCGAAGTCATACCATTTAACCTACAGGTTTTCCCTGCTGCGGTCCGCACCTTTCTCCACTGCGGCCGCATATGGGCTTTGCCTCAGCACTCCAAAAATGTGCCCTCCTCACTTCAACTGCTCCATAACATCATCAAAGTGTCGAAATACCCAAAATTATTCAAAACTCACCCGAACTACACCTGGGGTCCCCGGGACCCCATCCCAACATACTTGGGATGGGCATAAAATCCGAAAAACTGAAAAATCAGATCGAACCGAATTAATTCGGTACTTCAGTTTCGTTTTTTCGGTATTGATACGGTATTAATTTTTCTACATGTTCGGTATACGGTATGACTCTCGATTTTAAGGTTCCGGTATTTCGGTAATTCGGTTTACCCGAAATACCGAACTTCTTTACTCATTATATACTTCCATAGGTCAGTATAGAATGACTGATGCTACTATAGAATATTTGATGATTGGATTCTAAACATTAATAGTTGCTGCTTAGAATGACATTGAGGCTCCAATCAGATGTGTAACTGTATATTATGAGCTAGAGCAGGTACTCGTTAGTTGCTGTTGCTAGTTGCTTCTCCAATTTTCAAGTTAAAAATGAGAATGACTGTTGCTCCTTAGTTGCTGCTGCAATTGGCAAGTGTTGCTGCTCGTCCTTCAATATTGTTTTGGTCGAGCCAGAACATGTGTTAATAGTCAATGTGTACACTATGATAATTGATATTCCTTTAAAAAGACATGATTCTGTTAATGTATCAAACCGAAATCATACCGAACCAATATAAGAAATACTGAACCGTACCGAACTACTTTGGTACGGTATTTGGTATACACAATTGATAAACCGAATACTAAAATACCGAAATACCGAACCGAAGTTCTCAAATACCGAAATAAAGTACCGAACGCCCACCCTAACAACATACCAACAATTCCTAAAATACAATACAAACTTGTTAGAAGCCTCAAATTACATCAAACACGTCGAAACTACGAATCGCACCTCGAATCGAATTTATGAACTTTCAAATCTTTCAACTTCCAAAACTCGTGCCGAAACATATCAAATCAACTCGGAATGACGTCAAATTTTGCATGCAAGTCAAATGACATAACGGAGCTAATCAAACTCTTGGAATCGCAATACGAGCCCGATATCAACAAAGTCAACTCCCGGTCAAACCTCTTAACCTTCTAAAACTTCAACTTTCCAATTTTCGCCAAAATGCATCAAATTACCCTACGGACCTCCGAATCCAAATTCGTATGCATGCCTAAGTCAAAATATACCATACAAATCTATTGGAATCATCCAAACGCCAGTTGAGGGTCGTCTATACAAAAGTCAAATTTCGGTCAACTCTTACCTCTTTAACTTCTAAAATAGAAATCATTCTTCTAAATTGATCCCGAATCATCCAAATACTGAACTCGGTCATACACGCAAGTCATAATACATAATACGAATCTGCTCGAGACCTTACGCCGCCGAACATGGAGTTAATTCTCAAAACGACCGGTCGGGTCGTTACAAAATCTAAGGAGAAAATATTGAGTAGCAGCCCAAGCTCTTCAGCATCAAACTCTATCTCAAACTCCCTTATTGAACTCTTGACCACCTTGCCATCAAATTGGAAGTTTGAATAAAACTCACCACAACAGGCACACACAGAGGAGGGAATGCCTTAACAAACATGTGTTTCCATCCGTGTTGTTCAAGTTTTTCAACTAACTGAGCCATACCTTTTTCATCAGTGTTTGCAAAAATCTTCCCATTCAACACTTTTCTATTCTTGAATTTAGTAAGCTTTCAACCACAGCAGGCATAACCCTCTTTTTCTTTCCTTTGTTGTCCTTCTTAGATGTGGTAGCTGCCTTGGTGGGTTTAACAACCTTCCTCTTTTGTGCTGATGTCTGAGTAGAGTCAGACTCATCCTCTTCATCCAACTCAACTACAAGTTCAACAACATGAGATTGCTTTCTTGGCTTCTTGGCACCTCTGGACTCCTTAATGACATGTTCATCAACATCCTTTCTTTTACTCCTTGTGAGAGGAGTCCTATTACGAGAAGCCACTTTTTTTCTTGCAGGGATAACTAATTTTGTTGCTTTTACATGGGCCTTCTTGCACTTCTTCCCTACTGTAGACAGGGGTAAATTATCCTCATCACTGCTGGCCTCTTCATCTACAGTAAATGGAGTATATCTAAACAGTGTTGTAGTAGAGATTTTACAGTATATTCGTGTAGAGCTTATGACTCGGTCTCACAAGATTTTAGGAGTTATTGTCAGTGAAATTGTTAAGTTCTATTATGATAGCAAGATGGTTAAAATTTGAAATCTTATTATTATTTTCGCTATTTCTCTACGCATGTTAGCCTTACCTAATCTTAGAGATTAGGTGCCATCACGACATCATCCGGTGAAAAATTGGGGTCATGACATCTTTGAAACAAATATTTGTTTACAAGTAATAGAACTTTATACGTATTAGGAAGCTTCAACCACCTCATGTTTTGGTTCAAACTCTATATTTTATCTTTAAAAACTTCCAATAAATATGTAGACATTATTAATTTAGAATAAAATACCTAATAGGATTAGAATTACGAACACATAAGCTTTAAATCCCCACTCCACCTCTATTTACCTACTGCTTTGTGTCAAATATCAGGGAAACCTGTAAGCAAAAGTAATTAATATTAGTTGAAAGTGTCATTACTTGTTTCTGCAACTTGAGTGTATGTGTTGTAAATTAGTTGTTGGACCTGTTCAGATAAGTGGGATGACAAGGATGAAAAATATTCAATATGGTCTTGAGGGGTAAATCCATCTATCATTCTACAGATTAATGTTAGAACCATCACCTATATGGCTTGCTTAGTTGCAATTCTTTTACATTATATAATTATGTAGCTTGTAACAGCTAAAACACTTAGCTAATTGTGCGAATAACTCCTTTAACTCCCGCTGTTGTTTCATTTAGTGGATAATTTGTAGTTTATTAATCTGTAACAATTAATAATCGAGGAACCTACATAAATACTAAAAATATTATTTTGTGAAATCTTATTCAAATGCTGATTAGTTTGTACAAATTTTAACTCGCTAATAGCTATCCATTTGATAATAAGCGCACCACAAGCAACATTGTCCCTCATAAAAATGAAGAACAAACTCTCTTAACTGAGTACGCTGAAGATGACTAAAATTATAAAAGTGTAAATAATGTCATGACCCAACTAGGGGTGTGACAGGCGCTCATCTCCCATCCTAGCAAGTCTCTCAAGTTAAATCAATATA